>WSXT02112696.1:0-11152 GCA_011762715.2 Neuroterus valhalla
TATATCTGAATGAACCTTCAAGCTTTTCAACAGACAGATGATAAGTCTATGGGAAGTTGAATCAAAAGCTTTCTTGTGATCGATCTAGGCCATCAACAGATCGCGTTTGTAGTTTGCAGCGTCTTTGCAGACACTCCTGTCGATCAGCAGGTTTTTCCGGCATCCTGCTGCGCCTCTTTTTCACATCCTTAACTATCGATATTTCAAGAGTACCAATTCGAGAATAAGCGGTATATATCCAGTGAAAAGTTGTGAACTTGTATATTCCTACTCATATGTTTGTAGTCCTATATAAGTAACCTATTTTGATATAACGAAGTTATACTCATGAAAAGACTGCTAATATTACTAGTATTTGTAGTATAATGCTGATCAAGTAATAATTCAAGCATGGCCGACCATATGGGGAGAAAGGAGTGGGTGACAGGCCCGCAGTTGCCATCCTGCATAATTTCTAATTTTCTAATTTTTAGAGAGGCCCGGAAAGGTAGAGCCCTTGCACAGTTAGCATGGTTACCCCCAGGTATGGATTTGCTTTTGGCGGCCCTAAATTCAAAGACAGTATTTTGCCAAAGATGATTACTCAAGGAGGTACAATGTTGAAATCTATAACGTTGTTCATAATTATGAGCAGAGCTTATAGTATCTAGATTTGGACAGGCTAATGTAACTGTGATTGAATTATTGTCTGGGTAATTCAATGATTCCAAATTTTACTAGCTTTGCCCATGATGATTGTTTTATTCTAGAGTTGAATACTGCGCAGCCTTTATATTCTGACAGCAGAAATCTCACAAAGACTATGTGATACTCCATTACTCGTATAATTTTTTAGTCTATTACGATATTACACCAGAAAATAGTATAACTATATAATTTTACACTGCGTTCCAGATTTGTACTTCCGCCAGAAAAATACGTGATATTCTTGTTTGAGCATTTCATAGAAAATATGATTTGTTAAGATTTTGGCGAATCGATTAATTGAAATTATGTTGCTTAACTTTTACCATTTGATTTCTGGAGTCAAGCACAATTTCACTCTTCTTTGATACGTCCTACCTGCCTCTCATACTAGGACTCATAGGCGCTGGAGTGGATTCAACGAAATTGCTTTTCGATCGACCGATTATTGATCGAGCCTTGTGAACCGGATGTGGAGATTCGTGGCCAAGCTGACGAGATTTCGATCGTGATGCATCGAAGTGGCAGTCAACGCCACGTGGGACTGGTTACTGCGCGGGGATAACATTTGGTCGATCAATGTTTTCGCGTTGTCCAGTTTACCGATGGCGACGAACAGTCATGTTTATATGACCTACATTAATGCTCGGAGACAGACGAATGTCGCTGAGAATCGATGACTTTTTTTCTTCCGGTGTCAATCTCAGGGGAGTGCGAGGTTGTTGACATTTATTCGGTTGGCAGTTGCTCTATTGAATAGTTGGTTACATTTGGTGTCGTCTTTCATGAAATTGGATTTTTGTTCTTAAAAATTTCTCCCGTATCTGATACAGTTTTGTCATCAACTGGGATTCTTCGATTCCGATCGGGATTTTTGACGATCGAAATGAAATCCATGCATCCCACAAAGAAATAGTGAACAGCCAAACAAAAAAAGAAGGAAATGAACTATTTTACTTTTCAGATTTTTTTTTTTTTTTTTTTTGCATTTCGTGCAGTTTTGCTGCAAAGTGTGATTTTCATATTTTTGCAGCATTCTCTGCAAATGGAACAAGAATGATGCGCCTCTCCCAAAACTAACACAACTCAAATTTTTCTATGTTTTCAGGGTAAACTATTCTTCTCCAAAACATTGTCTCTTATGTCTCCAAATAACATATAATCATTAGAAGGGATTTGAATAATATGAGGAATTCGAAAAATTCAGGAGAGTTTCAAAGTTTCTAGGAAACTGGAAAAAAAACCTGAGGAATCTAACTTATTCACAAAATTTTTTAATGTAACACTGAAGCCTAAACTAGAAATCAATGATCGAGCTTGAACATTGCGAAAGTCGTCTTCGTCAAGAAAATGCTATATATTTCTACATACGGGTGCAAGATGAAATTTCCAGTTTTTTTATTTTTTAGGTTACAAGACAAGAATCAAGCAACGTGGAACTGAATTGATACATATGTTCAATCAAAATTTTCAAATATTCGCAAAGCCATGTTTTAGTGCCTCAATTCCGAGAATATATATTGTTTCATAATTAACAAACAGAATTATTGCATTCTCATATGGTGAGTTCAATTACATACAAACCAAGACAGATTTGCGCGTATGTTACAGGGCAGTAGAGTTATTTGAAATTGCTTTGAATTCACATTTGAATTCCTCAAAACTCTTTCCATTTTTTTGTCTTACGTACAGCTTCGAGTAGCTCAAGATGAATAAAGCGATTCAGGATACGTGCATAATGCTAAAACTCTCTAATATTTACGGAACGAACTCAAATGATATTCAAATTTTTCCCAACAGTCGAAATATCTAAATAATTTTCTGCGTGGCATCGAAAGATATGGGAGCTGTAAACAGGACGAACAGTTTCGAGATGTAATTTCAATCCCACAATACTGTGCAGTGAGGTGGACCATTCTGTGCAACGAGACATTGTGAATAAAGAATAGCTTATGGCCAAGCCTCGCAATAGTGCGTTAAAATAAAAAAAATATATGAAACCTTATTGAACTAACGTTTTTAGGTAACGTTTCTCACAAAAATTGCTTCATACGCGGCTTACATTAAATTATCATTGAATAGGGCATACTGTTCAACTTATGACAAATCAAACTTACCTCGGCAATCGGTGTGCCCCACTCAGTTCCAATGCCGTAGATAACTTTTTGTAGTAATAACCATAAGGGTTCACTTTGTACAGTGGAGTAAGAGGCATGCAAGGCGTGGATGCTCTTGAAGGAAATCTCGACTGCTCTTAAGAGATTTTCCTCTACGTAAACGGTTATTATCAATAATAATATACGATTCAGTTACGTCCGTTGTTGTTTTCACATAATACTTACACATCAAAAAACAAAACATACCGTTGCATAAAGAATTCCGCTTTCCGATTTGAATATTAGAAACCTATTCGGGATTCTGAACGCACTTCGGTTTTCAGTTTCCACTTGTCAACAGCATCTGGCCATGGCTCTATTCGTGTGGTTAAACATGTCAAAGCGCCAAAAACTTCTTGTTCTACGAAGAAATAAGTTAAAATTACTTCAAATAAAAAAATATGTTGTAAGTTTCATGTATTAAATAAGAATTATCAAAGAGTTCCATCGGGAAGTTTAAAGTTCTAACACCAAATTTCTTGGGGGTTATTAAATCTGGCACACGTTCCTTTTTTACAAACAAAATAAGTTTTAAAACTTCTACTTCGGACTTTGTCTGGACACTGCTCAGCTCTCGTGAGAGTAGTGGTAAAAGAAATGGGCTAGCCAAGGAGTAACACGCATTCAAACTGTCATGAAGGGTGCGGTATCGGAGTTCACGAAATTCGGAAGCACAGGACAGACGCCATGACTCAGGATGTACAATTCTATGAAGTTCAATATAAAAAAAATAGGAAAATCTTCAGAACAAAAGGCAATCTAGTCGCTATAGTGAGTAACTAGGGGCTCAGTCATCCCGTAAGTGATATTAACATGGATTAGTGAATCGAAAATATCTCAACAGAATGAAGAGTTGTCGAAACACAATTTGCTTGACACGAGTTTGCTGGGTGAACAGAGCATCCAGCAGGACGGTAGTGATACTAAGGAAGGGCTCATGGGATCAAAAGGGCCCTGATTTTTCTACGATTATAAAGAAAACAATAGGAAAAACATAATTTCTTGTGCTTCAAATACAGACTGTAACAAGAATCTTGGTGAAAATTGTTTGTTTTTAATATAATGGATTTCAAAGTTTTGAATTTCGAATCCAAACATTTAGTGGTAATCAATCTGCTGATACACTCACATTAACAATGTTTATTCCTATTTTTTTCTCACAAGAAATACTATTTCCTCTTACAATATCTTCAGTTATTTCTCTTATTTTTCCAGAACTTATATTAACATTATCCATTCCTGTTTTCTTCCCACAAAAAGTACTTTCTTGTTATGCAATACCTTATGCTGATTCTATTATTTCACCAGAATCATGATTTGTAGTCACTTTTTCATACAGAAACATTTGCAATTTTATTTTGAGTAGTTTTTGTGGCAATATGTCGACCAGTATCATTTGGGGTTGGAACTTCTTCAGAAATTAAAGAATTCACCAAGGTTCATTTATATTAATTGTCACTTTTGTTTCAAAATTGGGTAAAAAAATTTAAGTTCCTACTAAATTATTGGAGTTTATTATTATATATATAAAAGTAGTTGGTTCTTTATAAATAAAAGTCCTCAATCGTTCAAAAAACTTTTCCTCTTGGCCCTTCTAGTGGAATCAGTTGGAATATTTGTTTGGAATATTTGCAACAGCTACTTAATACTTGGAGAACTTAAAGAACTCTAGAGGTACCGGGCTCACGACTCTCCGTGGCCAGCCGAAGCTCTTCCAGAGTGCGAGGCGGGAATCGAAGCTACAACCAGACAGTACCGTGGGTCCTAAGCTCATGCCTTAGCCCCCACGATCCACTAACCACTACGGTAGTGGGATCAGTTGAATCGTCCCTCCAGGTAAATTAACTAGAAGCTTGGAAGCTTTAATATAATTCGGTAAATTTATGATGAGAACCCTGAAAATTCACGCGGCCAAAAGAGTAATTATTACGCGAAAGTGGACCTAACCTATTCCACTTGGGAAACCTTCTCACATCAGTGAAGTAGAAGCTCCATTCATGCGCAGATTTTTTACTTACTTTCGAACTTTTCGATGTACTTTGCAAACCTTCAACTTTCCAATGGCATTGTTGAAATGAAAATGTCGACTATCCCAAACTTGACGGTTGACGCGACGCGATTTGGGTACGAATGTAGGCATCACTCTTTAGTCCTCAGTTTTGCCAATATCACCAAGAAACACAATTAGTAGTAACTGTAACTACTTCTATTTCTTGAAAAATATAATGGTGATAAATTTTACTACTTTTTTGTGTTACGGCTCTAACAACCACCTCTAACAATATGCTTTCCGCGGGAACACAAACGGCGCCATAAAGCCCTACCAAATTTATCCACTTATCGTACCTTTGTTGTTTACTTATCATGTGAAAGCTCGAAGATTCAAAATAACAAAATTTTCCATATCTTCTAAATTTATTACTCATAGAACCTTGAGAAACTATAAGTTACTGTATATCGTAATCTCCAATCCATATCAGTCATACATGGAAGCGCTAGTGCGAGTGAGGCGCAATAATGGCAAACAAAAGAGAGTTCTCCTTGCACTTTATAGTATGATTTATATGAATTTGGCCTAACTTACTCTTTCGATGTTTGCGTGGCCCGTGACACACACGTGGAGAACGGAACTTTCTCACAACCAAGAGATTTTACTAGGCCTTTTCTCAGGTTTTTGCTCACTGAAACCATGTCCATGCCTAAAATGCTGTACCCCGTCAGCGTTTTATAGATATCTCGAATCAAGAGGGCTTATATGACCATGTTTATTTTCAAAACACTGCAAATAAAGTTTCACGATGTGGAAGTTCCTTAAGGTGCCTCCCGTTGATCACCTCCATTCAAGAGAGTTTCCTTAATATAGTACAAATGTTATTTTTCAGACCTTCGAGTTGACGAAAAACAGACTATTGAAAGCACTGTCGTGGTTCGACTTCATCTCCATTTCATATTACAAATCTTCTATGATAATAAGTGATGCTCAAAGTTCGTTGAATTACATTTGACCTTGCAAAGAAAAACCTTTACCTAAACTTATGTCACCTCTTCAAGACAAAAAAAGCAATTCGCTTTCGCAACCAAAAATTTATCGTGATGTCCCACACTTATTTTGTAAATGGGAAAAACAAAAACGGCATTTATTTGAAAAAAGGCGGTCGTTAATTGGTGAAAGGGGATCATTGTTGAAGGCCTCATCGAATTTCCTCTGACGGCCTTCAGCAGTTTCGGTAAACTAAACAAGTATGGTATTTTAGGAAAGCACCATCCACATCAGAAGCCTCACAAATTTTCCAATTCTATATTCACCGATATAATGTCGCGCATTGTCAATTCTCCTTTCGCCATCTACATAGGTGTTCTTCCTTCCACCATATATGCATACATATATACTGCGTATTCCCAAACTCCTTCCTTATATGTTCTTCCTCTTGTGTCTGTTCCCTTCTCATCAAAATACGGAGGAAAATGTGCAAAGAACTGAAATCTACACAGCACGCTACGTTTTGGTCCAAATCTCTTGTGCATCCCTGATCTAAAAATTCTTTTTTTGGAGATGAGTGGAAAGATAGAAATAAATTCTTCGAATATCTGAATGGTCTGACTAATAATAATCCCTGAAAATGACTGTTACTGCAGTAATTTACAGAGCAGTTGAGTTATTTGAAATCGCTTTGAATTCACATTAAATTCCTTCGAACTCTCTTGAGTTCTTAATGTTTTACGTGAGTCTTCAAATGGCTTAGAAGGAATGAAGCGATTCAGGAAGCATGCAGGATGCGGAAAATAATGGAAATTTAGGAAGATCACAGTCTTTTTTCCCTGCATATACTACAATCTGATAACCTGGCAACGTGTCACTGCATAAGGATATAATTATTTTTTTGATTTTTCATGAACATTTTCATTTATGAATGCTACATTGTACACCTCAATATTGGAACACTCCATATGAATTCCATGTATGAAGAGCATATCAAACAATCTCAAGGAGCTATCATCTCTGTTTATAAAAGAATGTAAAGAATGTGAAGGAATCTAGTGCCGCTCCAAAACATTCTTTGATACACGTTCTTGAAAACTTGAGATATATATCCGCACTTGGATGGACTAAAACATAATAATAATTTCAATATTTATATATCATATCCTATTATGTTTGGTTCACTTACCTGAGATTTAGGCAGAGTGATGCAAACAATACATAGAATAACGCCCTCCATTATTTCCAGATACGTGCGGCTACGGAGATACTACGCGCTTATGATGAATTCCTGGGAAATTTCATGAGGCATACGGTTTGGGAACATGACTTCTGATATGACACACTGTATCAAAAGCCATAATGGTGACGTATGGTATTCGTAGTTAAAGCCCAGGAAAGAAAAATTTGTAATCCTTCAGAATAGGCGTATACAGCACCACATCTACATGCAGTTTTGAAATTCGCTCAATTTTGAACTATTATCAAAAACACAAGGCTCTCACGAGAGAAAAACGATCTTGAATTGTTGACTTGATGGGTACAACAAAAGATATATACAAAGTTCAAGGGTTAGTTGGCATTGTTCAGGGCGTTGGATAAACGCACACAGCCTCCAATTCTACAAAACGTAGAGAACTCTTTGGTTGAGAATCTTCGACTTTTTTTCACTTTGTTTTCTTATTCTTCCGTTAAAACTAATCGAAATGGAGATCAGAAATGATATGAAGTATGTTAATAATAAGTAAACTGTTTTTTACATTTTCCACAATTTAGAGGCTCTCAGCGCTTTCTCATGTTCCTCAAAAATAAAGTGTTGTAAAAAAATAATTCCGAAAGTTTTATCAGCCAAAAGTACAATCGAAAACATGATTCAATCAAATAATGTAATATTTAAGGGTCATAGAAGCACTTCTCACCTACGATATCAACATATACTACATGCTTATGGGAAATTGTGATTCTCGATTGATTAAGTCAGTTACTGTAGGAGGCAAATTTGCCGACCGATAGATACAGAAACAAAGTACAGCAATGTACAAAACTCATGATCCCTAAGTCTTTTGACAATGAATACAATGGAACCTTTACAGTTTTGTATTAATATTCCTTTCTTTACTTGCAAACTATCTTTTCTCCTTGTGCTTATCTAACCGTAGTTTACATGCAATTGATAGAGAAAGATCTTTAGAGTCCAAGACATGTACAACGAGCAAGTTGTACTAAAGCATTCAGAAGCAAACGGAATGAATCATTTTCCGTATACTACTAATGATTAATTATCGCTTCTTCCATAGAGGATAGAATAACAGTGATGGATTCAAGTAACTACAATAATTTGGAAAAAAAAACTGGAAATCTTATGATTGGCTTGAGTTTGTAAGTTCAACTTTCTAGGTTGATGTTGCATAACATATAATACTTTCTTCAAATTTGTGTTTGATGTACTATTGACTTATCCCCTGTCTCTTTTTCTGTCCACAGTCATCAAAACGGCGAACTCATTTCTTCCAAATATAGTTCGAATATTGCTTCGTAATCCGTCTGAACAATGTCAAAAACATTCAGATAAATTCTGACAGCGTAATTCAAATGCATGTTCATGGCCAGTTCAAGGTAATTGATGGAAAATATATGCGTCGGAAGTAATATAAACACATTCTTTTTCGCATCGACCAAATCTTGCATCATTAAGGGATTTATGCCTATGCATTTCACTGGCCATGAACCTACTAGCAACGAGGATCTGTACTCCATACGGAAAAAATTATTCTTGTAACGAATAACTTCCAAACAAAATATTATATTATATACTATTTTACACCTCAGGTTGTGAATTTCTCTCTTCCAATTGGAGTCCAACTTCAAGTCTTATTGATTCGAATGAATTGAATAAGACCGAAACCAATTTGTGCTAACAGCATACAAATAGATTCGATCCTTCCGAAAATTTTCAGAGACTCCTCTAATATTTGTGAATCTCATATTGAAGAATTGGAAGGTAAATTGTCACACATCAGTTGAATATATTGGAAAGGTGTAAATCTCCCACTAAAAGAAATGCATTATATGGCCCTGCGACATATATGCTCGCAACTGGATTCCGGTGATGACGTGTTGGATCATTCAGATTGAGAGGCTCAAGTTCTGATTCCAAAGCGAACAAATTTGGTCTTCTAATCAAAACTTTATACGCGAAGGGACCATGATTATACCAATCGTAATTATACTGGGTATAAGTAAGGTCAATATTCTCAATCGGTTGCAGACGTGTGTAGAAAATATGTCCATTATCGAGTAGGACATAAGCATGCGCCAATGAAATATTCTCACCAACAAGTCGATCGACTTTTCTAAAAACTCCATAAACACCTAGGTCAAGCACAGGTTGGCCAGCTCTCATTCTTTCTATTATAATGCGGTTTCCTCGAGGAATATCAAAAGGATGGGGCTGTGGAATCTGTGGAATCGGTGGATGACTATTGTTATGCCCATTATTGACTGGTTGAAGTTGATGATCCGATGCACGTAGTACTGTAAGAATAAAAAGATTTATGGAATTTCAAATGCTTTGAATAAAGCTCGTTGGAAGAAGATAAGCACCAATGTGAAGGGATTCCTAATTATGCATTTTTTCACGAGCGAATCTAAGAGGAAATAAAACTTTCGATTTATGCAGACGGTCGTCTATATGAAATTCTCACTCCACTTCCTATGTTTTCTATTCATACTTTCCTCTCTCTAACTTCTTTGCCGCACCTCATTATACACTCACCGCTTGCCTGGGGGCCTGTATCGGGGGTTGTGATCCTCAGGCGATAGCAATTAGAAACCCAGTTCGAATCAGATGTGAAGCGACGACTGAGTAGGCGAAGATAAACACTTAGGACCGTATGTGTAATCTCGTGAATACGTGCGTCGCAAGTCTCCAAGTAAACAACTTCTATACTACGCATTACGGTACTGCCTTTTCAAGGCTGATGGGCTGTCTTGCACTGAAGCATGAACAGCCAAGAAACTGGCCCTCTGTTGATAGGCGCCCAGGCAAGCGGTGAGTCTATCTACTACCCCAAACAAAGAACTTATCAATTTGTTCTCGTTTAATCCGTTATTATCTCATCGTCTTTGGGATTGACTTAAAAATTGTACTCTACTGTTTTCAATATTTACATTCGAAAAATTGAATAAGATAAGGAAACATATAGAATTCCTCGATAATAACCATACTCGATAGGAAGGCTTGCATTTAGCAACATTGGAATATTTTTTGCACAAAAGTCATAGTAACAAATAGTGAACTTTCCAAAATCTTAGTTTGGCGTTCGCACTCTGAATTTCCATATCAGTAAAAATCATCTCTTTTTAATCCGTTCCTTAACACTGGGCGACAATGATTGTCTGAATACTTTTGCGGATCACGAAGGAAACATAAAAGGGGCTCATTTTGGACCCTTTGGAATAATAATACTTCGCTCCATTTATTCATTTTGGATTGAAATAATAACCGTGCATCTCACAAACAAAAATAGTGAACAGCCAACTAACGCATCTCTTAGGAATGAAAATTTTCGCTTCCGAAAAATTTTCTTCCGTATCTTGTATAGCTTTGCTAGAAAATGGTATTTTTTTCTAAGTTAGCGTTTCTCACAATTCGAAAAAAACCATGCCGCCTTAACCAAAATAGAAGGGAATTTCTAGATCTCTTGAGAATGAACAATTTTGTAGAGTGCGATTATTCGCGTTTTGCATCATTTCCTTCAAATAAAATGAGAACTATGTGCTACTTCCGGAACAAGTACTACTAAAATCCGTGAATCGTTTCAAGGTGAACTATAATTCTCTAAAACATTTTTTCCGCATCTCGTATAGTATTCCTAGGAAACGGAATTTTTTATTCTTCGAAAATAGTTAAAGATAGTTCACAATATGATACGAATAATTCAGGGGAATTTCCATGATTCTATAAAAGTTGAAAATATTATCAAGAATTCAACTTAAGAGGTTACATCCACTTGTTGTTATGAAAATAAGAGCAATTTCAATCATTTTTTTTCTTCAACTCCTGTAGGTTCAGTTTATTCGAAGAAAAAGATATTTATTCGGTTGAGAACGGCTCATTCAAGATTGGAAAATCAAACAGATTTTGATAAGTAAACTCAAAACGGACTTCGCGAATGAAGGAATCACCGATCCTTCGATTTCCATCAAAGTTCTGCATGTGTTTCTGTCCGCGAATGATCGAGCAAAAAAAACAATTTTGAAACGTTGAGAGCAATTTTGAAAGAATCGAATCTCAGCTTGTACTATTTATGATGTCAGAAAAGGTTGAGAC
>WSXT02112717.1:0-11152 GCA_011762715.2 Neuroterus valhalla
CCTTAGGTGTGTTACGTAATAATTGAACAGCCTCAGAGGGTATCTCATGAAAATTACAGAGTGGACCGTCAATAAGTTTTTGAGATATGGCAAATAATGTCATGAGAGTCAGCGATAGTTTTCTGCAGATTCTGTTGGGAGAGGGGGGGAGGGGGCTCGTTCAGAGGGTCAATAAAATGCATTTTCTGAAAATAGTCTCAATCATTAAAACTCATATCGAAAAATGAGCCCACTAATTTCCATATCAAAATTCAAAATATTTTCGAAGTAGCAGCCTCTGACGCGCCACGCCTAGACAGCGCGCTGGGGATTATGCGGCCGGAGTTGATAGATTGTTGGAGCAAGAAATTTATTGAAATAATATCAACCATTTTGTTATTTCCAATATGAAGAATAAGAATCTGAAGAAGCGAGAGAAAATTGGATGAGGTTGGTGTAGAACTGTGGACACTTAGGCAAGTTAGTGTCGGCTGTAGTAGTGTCTTGCAGACGACATTCTGATTGCGGCATTCTCTCGAAACAGGATTTTTCAAAACTGCGGGCGTGATAAAAAAATATTTCTTGACGGATTTCTATAAACCCGGTAGCGCAACGCTCTAAACAATCTTGCTTTTGATGTTTAAAATAATTATTTAAAATTGAAAAAAAAAAAATTTGTCAGTATTTATCTTTTAGATTGTACCCGTAAGGTTATTCCATCGATTCTTGTTATATATCGATATACACGGCAATTTTTGTTTGTCCTCATTTTAGGTGTCCTAAACGAGTCTCCACCTTAAATAAATTATTATGTTCATCAAATTCATTTTATACATAAGCAATGTTTTTATCGGAATCAAATTTGTAGGGAATATGCATATAACTATCTACAAAAGGGACAGAGTTGATAAATTTTGATAAGTCAACGCAACGTACTCATCTTCGCATGCTCGTGGTAGACTGGGTGAGACGATGCAGCAGCTCGCGCTCGAAGTAACACGGTCCTACATTATTTTTCATATCTCAAAAACTTAACGACGGTTTACTCTGAATTTTTATGAGATAGTTTTTAGAGTATATTGCAAAATTACATAGGAAAAAATTTCATTTCGGAAATACCTTTTTTTTTGCAATTTGTTTACCATTTCTGCATGATTCACGAATAAATAAATAATAATTGTTTTTAGCAAATTACAAAGTCAAAGTATGAACAATTATGAACTTATTCTGAAAAATTCAGATTTTATCGAATGAATGATTCTTACTCTTGAGCATTTCAAAAAAATTATCTTCATTAGATTCCGAAAGTTTAAATAATGATAACTCATGAATTTCACATATCACATTGGAATAAAAAAATACTTGTCCTCTGTTTTCGTGTCAAAATCGAGAAAAAGATAACTTTGAAGTGAATTTTAATTTTCGTGGTAAATCTGAACTTGAAATGACCCATATATTACTTGCATATATACATACGTATATTTTGTTCCGTGTAGAATATTCACTTCATTCTTGTGTAAATTGATTTTCTTGGAAGGAAACCTTTCTTGTGGTGAATGTAGTTATTGTTTCCTGATACTCAATTTTATTTAAAATTTGCCTTTTTGGTATAAGGATTGGATTTCTGTAGAGAATTAAACTATTTTAGTAGAGAATTCAACAAATTGGTGAATAGTTCATCCTTTCAGTCAAAAATTCATCTTTTGGATAATACAAAAAGTTGAAAGGAAATAGGAGGTCAAAACAAAAAAGTCTTTTCTTTCATTTACATACTTTTGATCGAAAAAATCAACAATTCTGTTCGAATGTCATCCATTTTTATTCGAAATTAAATTTTTTGCCAGAGATTATCCGTTTAGTAAAAAAAAGTCCTCGCCTTGCATAAAATGATTCCTCCCAGTCGAAAATTCATCTTCTTTGTTAGGAAATTAAATAATTTTTTCGAAGATTCATCCTTTTTGGTTGAGAATTTAACTTTTTTGTTGGAAATTTGTCTTTTTAAGTTAAGATTAAACTTTTATTCTTGGAAATGTTCTTTTTGCTCTTAGAAATTTTACTAATTAGTTGAAAATCTAACATTTTTGTTGGAAATTAGTTATATTTGTTCCGAAATTAATGTATGCAGAAACAAATTTATTTATCTCAGTAGGGCATCTAAGTATTTGGTTTTCTATACAACTTTCAATAAAATATTAATTCCTTGGTTCAAGAAAGAGTCGAAACAAAAGAAAAGGTAGAAAAATCATCTCTTTTGTGCAAAATTTTACTTCGAAATTCAACCATTCAGTGCAAATGTCATCCTTTTGAACTAAAATCAAATTTATTCGTTAAAAATTTGTCTTTTGGCTGGAAAATTCAACAAATTGATTCACAACTAATTCGATTTGATTGAAGATTGAACTTTTCTGTACACAAATTCAACAACTTTCTATAAAGTTGGACTAATTTGCATGAAATTGATGTCTCTTAATAAAAAATTGAACTTTTTGGTGATAATTATCATTTTGAGCATTCCTTTAGATAACAGTAGATCCTAGGTTCGGATCCCAGCGGAACAAGAAAGGCGGTCCTTTTTTTCACAAAAAGTTTTATTTAATTTCTTATTTCAAGAATTTCCAAGAAAAAAAATTTTATTTGAAAACGCTTCGGTTTTGGTGTTCTACCGAATAAATTTAAAATCAAAATTAATTAGAAAATAAATAGAATAAACAAGAAAATGATAGTGCGTTTAACTCCAGAATTTCGACACTGCACTTTCAGAATCAAATTGAAAAACTTTTGTAATCAATCATAATGGAAAAAAAAATAAGAAACTGATTTTACATCATTCGATTTATCAAAAATTTCTGAAATTTTTCAGCAAATTATGCAAAAATAAATAAATTATAGAAGATAAATTTCCTGAATTAAAAAATTTTAACTTGTCCGGGGACGTCTTTTCTTTATGCTTCATATAGGTTTTTTTGTAATTGTCTCTGAAAAATTTTTCTTTGTAACATTTTTTTATTTTTGCCTAATTTACGAAAACAATGATAAATTTTTGAATGGATCGGAAGACGTAGATTCCTTTTTTCCATTTTGTTTTTTTTTCAAAACTGGGTGTTTATTCAAATAACCAATTTTTTTATAGAATAATTTTTTTGTATTCAATTTGTAAGAACACGAAAACTGAGGGTCTTTTCAAATTTCTGAATTTTTGTTTAGTTACGAAGAATAACAAAACCGGGAGTTTTTTAAAATTTCTATTTGGAGAAATTTGTAGAGTACAAGTTTAATAAAAATATATAATGTGGATTATGATTGATGAATTTCAAAAAAATGTACGAATGTACATTGTTGAATGTACATTTTTGCTCAACATTAACATATTGATAGTAAAAGTTAACTGATTTAATAAACATCTTGTATATGTAATATAATAACTATATAATAATAACCCTTTTATTTTAATAAATATTTAATAAGTATTTTGTTGAAAATTCGTGTTTCCATAGAAGATAAATCTTCTTTGTTTGAAATACAACTGTTTCTCTAGGAATTTAAGTAGAAAATTAAACTGTTTTGCTGAAAATCCACGCTGTTGGTTGAAAATTTATCTTGCGAAGTTCCAAAATATTATGTCACCTACGATCTTAACAAAAAGTATAACAGCTATCACTTGCCCATGAGAAGAGTTACCACGTTAAAAACTAGAATCACTTTAAAGGGACGGCGAAACTTTCATGTGTCTCAAGGACACGGAGCGACCCAAGAATGACAGTTCTCTGCATATATTCCGCAAAGGCTTTCTTCAACTAAAATAGTATCAATACCAAATTGTTTTGGAGACGTTACTAGGAAGCAGTTTTATTATCAACAATGAACGTAATGATTTTTTTATTGCATAAAAAGAAATTCATTCGATGATTCACATGTTCAAATGTATGCAAAAGTTACTAAACAAGTCAACTCGTTTCGGTTCGACGACTGCAACAAAACCCGTTGCCCTTTACATCTTAAAGTCAATCATTCACATTCAAGTATGTGTGAATACTTGTGTTTCTATTCAGTATAGACGAAAAGTCGACAACGATAACATAACGTGACATTTGTAAGAAGAAATCACTATCGACGCTAATTAGAAATGTAATCTGTAATCCATACTACAGCCCATATATAAATTCACTTTCAGTTAAATAGAATCCGTTGTATACATAAACGATTAGAACAGTAGCGTAACTGAAAAAGTGGAGGTCCCTTTAAAGAATTTGTTTAGAGAACCCTTAAAAAAAGCACTTCATTTGATACAAAGTATCATTCTTTTTTAGAAAATTTCCTTTTATAATTATTTATCAGCATACATTTTTTGAATAAATTGATAAAACTAGAAGCCTAGGGTTGATTCACAAATAAGGTGAGGTATTTTTCTGAAATTCTTAATGCTTCCATTCTAATACGGATGAATAATGATTTAATTTAGTGAACCTAGAACCTTAACAAAATTTTGAACAACGAATTTCAACTCTTTTGGTGGAGAAAATTTAAGAAGCACGAAAAATTAGGTTCAATGTTTATATCAACTACAATTTTTTAGCTCGTGGAATACGAACATGAATAGGCATACGAATATGACTCCATTTTCTCTTTTTTATAAAACTCAATTAGAAAATCCAATTTTTTATAAAGTTCACGATGTTTGGTTGATTTGTCCACTATCATATTTCCAGTCAAGAATCTGTCATTTCTGATCGTATACTTTTCGATATGTTCGACGATTAAAACATTTTGTTAAAAATCCAAAATGAAAAACAAATCATTCTTAATAGAAAATTGAAGTGTTTGTTAGAATTTTTTTTGTACGAAATTCATTTGTTTTGGTGCCAATTGCATCTTTTTTCTCGAAAATACATTATTTTGGTAACAAATTGATACATTCTAGTGTGGGTTGAACTGTTTTTTCGAAAACTCGCCTTTTTTATATAACTAGGGATGTAATATTTGACGACATCAATTTATTTATTTTGTAGAAAATTGTAGAATTTCGTTGGATTGAACTGTCTTCCATATAAAACAAAGAATCACTAAATCTTTTTTCTAGTGTCAGATTTATTATTAAGGATAAAATTATTATCTTATATTTATATCAATTTTTTCTGCTCTGAGTTAATTCTTTTCTCAGTGTTCAATTCAATTATCTGGTTTAAATATGAGATAATCTGTTAAAAATTCAAATGTTTGATAACCAATAGATATATTTTGTTGAAGATTCTTTTTTGGTATGAAAAATTGATTTGTGTAGTAATTAATGCAATGCTTTGGCATAAAATTATTTGGTTTCAGTTGAGTTTTGAACTATTATTTCGAAATAAATTTTTGTTGTTGTTTAAATATCAACTGAAACATTATTTGTTGGGAATCAATCTTGTCTTTGTTTCAGAAATTAAACTGAATGGTTGGAATTGAAAGCGTTCTATAATTTAAAAATCCATTTCTATGGGTATTATGTTATTATGGTTAGTATAAAATTAATCTTTTCGGTTGCGAATTCATGTTTGAAAATTGACAATTTATTTTTTGATCAAAGATTTAATTTTTCATCCAAAAAGTTATCCTTCCTTTTGAAAGGGATCTTATTTTAGTAAAATATTGGATCATTCTGTTGAAAATTCAATCACTTGCTCAAGGAACCATAGATTTTTTAGAAATCTATTTTTTTAAGAATCACATTGATGTTTTTGGTTGGAAAATTATCTTGGAGGTACACGATTTGATTATTTTGTTACGGAGTAAACTCTTTTTATAGGAAACAATCGGTTTTCAGTTGAAGTTTATTTTGTTTATTTTGTTTTGTTTATTTTGTGATTATTTTGTTAAAAATTCCCATTTTTTTGGTCCAAATTTGATCTTTCTCATTTGAAAATTCGTATATTTTATTAAAAATTCAACAGTCTAGTAAAAAATATCAATATTTTTTCGGGCATTCTTCTTGTTCAGTAGAAAATTGTTCGCATTAGTTGGAAATTCATCATTCAGAATTCACAATGCGAGCGCATACATTGAGATATAATTTTCTTGTCAGAAAGTAATAATTTTTCGGAAAAAATCTTTTTTTGGTCGAAAATTTAACCATTCTATCGAAACTTCAACAATCTCGTGAAGAACTCACAAATAATGCTGGAAATTTTGTCGTGTTTAGTATAAAATTGATGTTTCTGATTGTAAATTCATTCTTTTTAATGTTTGAGGATCGTTTTGTTCAGCTAAGAATTCATGACATTAGTTGGTCATTAAAATAAGTCGAAAATTCATAATTTTTTTCAATAATTATCTGCTCTTTCTTCTCCTTGTAGAAGATTCAACTATTTCATCAAAAAGTAAACTATTATGTTAGAAATTTTAGATTTGTAATAAATTTCTTCTTGTTTATTATAAAATTGATTGATAATTCTATTGTCTCAGATTTCAGATTGAAATCTTTCTTAGTTGGAATATTAATCAGTACATTTTTCGTTAAAAATTTATATTTTCGGTAGGCGATCCGACTCCTTGAATAGATGGAACTACTCTGATCAGAAATACATTGTTTTTGGTAGAGGATTTACAACCTGAGCTAGAAAAAATTCAGTTTGGTTAAAAATTTAACTATTCAATACATAGTTATAATTTTTCTAATTACACAAGTAATTTTTTTACTAAAAAATTTATGTTCCTGGTTAACAATTTCACAATTTTATTGGAAATTATGTTTTTGGGTTTCGAATAATGTTTTTTTCTAATGGGAGTATAACTATCCAATTCTTTGTTACAAAACTAATTTATTTCTGGGATAAAATTGGACTATTTCGCTAAAAATCACTTTTTTCCTAGAAAATCAAACAAAATTTTCTCCTGGCAAAAATCCAATCTTTTTCTGGTTAAAAACGCAATTTTCCTATGATAAATTTGTTGTTTTTGTTGGAATATATTCTTTCTTTGAAAATTCATGAATTCAGTTATAAATTTATCTGTTTGGCTGGAAATAAATCCGTTTTATAGAAAATGCTTTTAATAAAAGTGCTTCTACGTGAAACTTCAGGGATTCAAAGGCTGATGGATTCTGTTTTTAAGATAACTGGAATATTTATAATATAATAAATCATGCTGCCCATTCTAAGAGGCCTCTCGCAGAAGGGAGACCCCCCGCAAAGCAGAGGGTTCCACCATACATCAGTTACGCCACTGGATCAAAAGATCAACCTGGAATCATTACTTTCTTGAAAACTAAAGATCACAAATCCCGAGCAGATTCACCGTGAGAGAGTAAAAGTTGAACTAAACATAAGAATGATTCATCCACGATCTTCTGGGATCAAGTTGCATTTCGTTAGATTTCAACATTCTAGAGATGTTCGATTGAGGAAAAAGGAATTCATTTCAAGCCTTTTTATCGCGAGTAATCGCTAATAAATTGGCAGCATTAATCACTGTTGAATGAATTGCAGTTGGCAAAATATAGAATTAAAATGAGAGAAAAAGTTGGAATGGAATCATATTTTATTTTATTCATATCTCTGAGCGATATAAAGCCTTTTGTTTTCAAATGATCTATTAAGCTTTAAAGTGTAATAATAGGTTTGCTTGTTGAATTATTATAATTTTATAGCTAACTTTTGTAATAAATTATTTGTGGGACTAATTATCAGTAGACCGTTTTTTAGTCATTTCTAAAATATCCCTATATTTATATCATAATTGAATAATTACCTCATTTTTGGGATATCATCTAATTTTTAGGATTTTTCAGATATAAGGGTATAATGGGTATAATATGGGTCTAATTTGAACAGATTTTCATAGATTTCGAAGTATTATATATGATTTCAAACGTTTTAACTGGTTGCGAGGATTTTAGGGATTTGGCGGAATCTCAAAGGATTTCTGAATATTATGAATGACTTAAAGGCATTTTGAGGAATTTGGATGTAATGTTGTAATGTTTCAAAAAATTAAAATATAATAGAATTAAAGGGAAATGAACCGATTTTCATATATTTTGAAAGGGATTTTAAGGATTTAAAAAGATTCAACAAAAATGTTTTGGATTTCTGAATATCATAAAGAATTCCAAGGGATTATTCACCTATAGGAAAATTTATGAAAATATATAAACAGATTCCAACAGATCCAGAAAGTTTTCAACGAATTTAAGAGATTTTGATAAATTTGATAAGGATTCCGAAGATTCTCTTGAAATTCCAAAATGCTTCACAAAATTCGGAGGATTTTAACCGATTCGAAGGATTTCTAAAAAAAATTGCTAAGAATCCTCGAATACTATAAAGAATTTTGAGGTTTTTATAAGAATTCCAATGTCTATTCAGAGATCAAAGAAAATTTCACAATATTTGTAAGAATTTCAAGAGAAGAGAAAAATTTAAACGCATTTAACAGATTTTAGTAAATTTTAAGGAACTCACAAGATTCTCAAAAACCTTGCAAGTTTTTCAAATAATTTACAGTTTTTTAAAGATTTTATCCGGTTTGAAGAAGCTTTGAAGAGATTTCCATGTATTAAGAAGAATATTTGATGGTTTCCGAAAGATTGCTTCCAATTTTCAGAAGTTTAAAGGGATTTCCATAACTGAGAGGATTTTTTAGAGATTTCGAAGATCCCAGTCGAATTCAGGAATTCATAGAGCTGTCAATTGATTCAAAAATGATTTCAAACATTCGGACGGATCCCGCATTATTTTGAAATTTTTTTCTGCATTTCTTGGATTTCATCTGATTTTTAGAAATTTTTAAAATTCCCATGTCGTATTTCTCTGTATTATTTCACGGCATTTCAAGAATTTCATACGATTTCCATAAATTTCAAGGGATTTCCATGGATTAAGTAGACACTTTTTAGGTTTCTGAGGATTTCAACCAATTCCAAGGGTTTCACAGATTTCAATTATTTTCGAACGAATTCGAAAGATTCAAATGGATCTCGTATTATTTTGAGATATATCATGATATTTCGAGCACTTTCTTATCTTTGGAAATCTTGCGGGATTTCTATCGACTTGAGAAGATTTATGTAATAATTTCAGGATTCCCAGCGATTTTAAGTATTCCAACAGATTTTGATGTGTTCAAAAAGAATTTTGGAAATTCGAATGCATCTAGGATTATTTTGAAGAATATTTAGCAGCATTCTAAAGCATCAATACAATTTTCGGGAATTTCAAAAGGCATATTGTGAAGTTTTCAGGATTCGGATTTCAAGGATTTCAAAAGAGATTTGAATTATTATGAAAATCCTTTTAAGGATCTAAATGAATCCTGTTTCAAAATATATACCAGTATTCAAGGATTTCTATCGATTTTTAGAAATTTTAACACTCCTATGGATTTCAAAGGATTTTTGTGAGATTTTGGGAATTTTAGGAGATTTCGAAGGTTTCCACAGTTTTCAGTGATTTCAGAAGAGATTTCAAAGATTCGAATGCATATCGTGTGATCTAAAAGAATATTTAGTAAAATTTCTAAGAACTCATATGATTTTTGGAAATTTAGGTGATTTAAAAATTCAAATGGATCCTGTATTATTTTGAGGAAATATACGGTATTTGAGGATTTTATTCGGTTTTCAGGAATCGGATGGATTTTCATGAATTTGGAAGGACTTTCGTGGGATTCTGAGGATTTCAACGATTTCAAGAGTTTCAAGAGATTGCAATTAATTTTAAATGGATCATAAACGTTCAATTGAATCGCCTATAATTTGGAATACTTTACGGTATTTTCAGGATTCCATCCGGTTCCAGAAATTTCAAGGAATTCCTATAAATTTAGTAGGATTTTTATGAGATTTTGAGGATCTCAAACAATTTCAAGGGTTTCTACAGACTACAATTAGTTTTTATTAGATTCAAAAGAATCTAATAGATCCTGTATTATTATGAATTGTATTACAGTATTCAACGATTCCATCTATTTTTTGAAATTTTTTATATGGATTTGCATGGTTTTAAAAAAATTTTTGTGAGCTTCTCGGAATTGAAAACCATGTCAAGGATATCAACAGATTTCAATTATTATTATCACAGAAATTTCAAAGATTCAAATGGATCCCGTACTATTATGAAATTTTCAGAGATTTCCAAGGAAGTGAAAAGATTTTCGTAAGCTTTTCAGAATTTGAAGTGATTTCAAGGATTCCAATTATTATCACAAGGATTTCAAAGAATCGAATAGACGCCGTATTATTATGAAATATTTTACGGTTTTTAAGGATTTCAACCAATATCCAGCAGATTTCAAGAGATTTCCATGGATTTGAAAGGATTTTGCGTGAGCTTTTCAGGATATAAAGCAATGTTGAGGATTTCAATAAATTTCACTTAATATCACAAGGTTTTCAGAGATTCAAGTAGATTCCGTATTATTAACAAACTTTCGGAATTTTTCAGGGATTTCCATGGAATTGAAAAGATTTTCGTAAGATTCTCAGGGTTTGAAGAGATTCAAAGGTTTTCACAAGGATTTCAATTATTATCACAGGGCTTTCAAAGATTAAAATGGATTCCGTATTATTTTTAAAAATTCACGGTTTTTAAGGGTTCCATATATATTCCAGCAAAGTTTGAGAGATTTCTATGAAGTTGAAAGGATTTTCGTGAGCTTTTCAGGATTCAAAGGGACGTTGAGGATTTCAACAAATTTCAATTAATATCACAAGGTTCTCAGAGATTCAAATGGATTCCGTATTATTAACAAACTTCCAGAATTTTTCAGGGATCTCCATGGAATGGAAAAGATTTTCGTAAGCTTCCCAGGGTTTGAAGAGATTCCAAGGTTTTCAAAAGGATTTCAATTATTATCACAGGGATTTCAAAGACTGGAATGGATTTCAATTATTATCACAGGGATTTCGAAGATTCAAATGGAATCCGGATTATTTTGAAAAATTCACGGTTTTTGAAGGTTCCATATAATTTTCAGCAAATTTTGAGAGATTTCTATGAAGTTGAAAGGATTTTCGTGAGCTTTTCAGGATTCGAAGCGATGTTGAGGATTTCAACAAATTTCAATTAATATCACAGGGATTTCAGAGATTCAAGTGGATTCCGTATTATTAACAAACTTTCGGAATTCTTCAGGGATCTCTATGGAATTGAAAAGATTTTCGTAAGCTTCACAGGGTTTGAAGAGATTCCAAGGTTTTCAA
>WSXT02112728.1:0-11151 GCA_011762715.2 Neuroterus valhalla
ACAGTCTGCAATCTATTTCAGGAAAACTTGAAGGAATTGAAGTTAAAGAGTCTTATCGACATAGGAACTTGCGATTTCTCGTCGTGCACAATGCTTTTTTAAAAGGTTGCAATTGTTTCCCTAATGAGTATTGAACTACATGTTTCTTTGTCTGATGCATCATTTTCTGCATCACCTATTTGTCACCTATTTTCAAAAAAAGTGTCACATATTCACCGTTTCTGACGACAATAGGTACTGTGATGACTGAAGTTTTTTCAGAAAATGTATTAAAACACTCAATGAATTGGAACTGAAATGATCCGTTAGTGAATGAAGAGACTATGCCTTATGAAATTCAAACGATTGGGAATAGATTGTAGAAAAGGGAATTCATAATATATTCAAATCTTAACTTTACGTGCCTTCTGTGACGCAAAAGTATCAATAATATAATCGTAATTAAGTTGTCTTGGAGTTCGATTTTCTATGGACACGATGCCCAAACTACTCAGTCTCGATTGCCCCATATACGATCTTAAGTATGTCTTCATCAGTTTTAGTTTGCTGAAACTTCGGTCGCAAGAAGCTACAGTCACGGGTAATGTGAGAAAAATTCCCAACGCTATGTCAACGTTAGGGCAAGTTTCCGCCAAGGAATATTCACGAAGTACCTGATGTAAGTCCAGCGGAGCTGTTGATTCTGAATCAGAAGAAAGTTTATATGCTTTAGATTTTACCTTTCCCAATTCGCTACTTAGTTCTGCCAGATTTCAATCGTTTTCATACTTGATAGCCACATCTTCGGCTTGTTTTCTCAGGCTTTCAATATTAGTAGTCTTCAAATTGTGAATTGACAGAAATCTAAAATCTGTTGCGATAAGGTTCAGCTTCTCAAATATCCATTTGAAATGTGTTATTAAAGTGTCGATTACTTCGAACATTTCATTTTTGAACTTTTGTTCTGGTGTTATGTTGTGACCTGCGTCTTAACTTTCATACATGTCTTGTTTTTTTACAGACCGTCTCCTCTTTTGAGTAAAAACATTTGAATTTAATTTTTTGAAGCTAAATTTTTTGCAAAATTAAAGGATTTTCCCTCAAAATCTTCATCTCGGATGTTTTGAATCTGTTTTGGGGGCCCTTCTACCATTTTGGATGCTCTATCTACCGTGACATTTTTGTATTGTAAGCATCGATTCACTCTGTCAATTACAGTTAAAATTCGAGCCACACAGTCAAAGTGCACACGAATTCATAATCTATATTATCCAATAAGCTTTTGGCTATTGCAATGGTATCTGCATTACACTTATCAGAAGTCGAAACATTGAATGCAGTGCCAGTTTGGGGTATTTGTGTGATTAGGGCGTTCACTGACCTCGATTTGGTCGACCATCTAGTACTTGCGTGACATTCCAAAGACACATTAATATGTTGCATCAGAACTTCCCAATAAATGAATGAACCAGAAAAAAAGTAAACAGTCTTTGAATTACACCAAAAAACGTTAACATATGGGACGAAACGTTGGCAGCATGAACTTCTGCAAGATTCAGACTATGGGCTGTGCGCGGAACAAATTTAGCATGTTTGTTCATTTCTTGAATTTCAGTTCGGACACCGTTGTATTTCCTGCTCATATTACTTCTATTATCACAACCCTGTCCGCTGATGTCTTCAATGTGGAGACCATCCGCTTTTAATTTGCTAGTAATTTCTTTTGCTAATCCGTCACCAGTTTTTTCCTGAGGGACAATAAAGTCAATGAAACGTTCTTCTATGGTGACCTTTCCATCAACAATTCTTACATATCTCATAATTCGGGACATCTGTTCTTGATGAGGAAAATCTGGAGTACAGTCGAAAACTATGGAGTAATATTTGGCGAACTTCACTTCGTCAAGAACTTGTTTCCGAACGGCAGCTGCCATTAACTTAAAGACTTCGTTTCGATTCAATGGCGAGAAATGACCCACGCTACCCTTCCTATGAGATTCAGTGTGTGATTTGAACTCTGGATTGTCATTCGCAATAAAGTTAATAGGACTCAAAAATATTCTTGAACTCTGTTCACCAATTCTTTCATCAGTTCTCCTTAGAGCTAAATTGTTCCCAGCACAAAAAAGAATTACACTAATGTGTATCGTTAGAATTGGCCTCAATTTTTCTTTTTCATGATCTATTGCGATTGGAATAGGCAAGTCAATGGAAGATTTCAGGCTCAAATTTTTCTCCAGAGCTTCCCATTTATTACAGTTTTTACGGTGTAAAAGCGAGTTCTCATGTTTAGGAATCCTTGGATTCAAATGTCGCCAGTCGTTAGAATCTTGTTCTGGATTGGCAAGTGACGATACACTGGGATTTTTTTATAGGGTTAAACTGAACAGAGTACAAGCAAAACAAAATACCGCTCCTCTTTTTCTGATATATAATTACCATCTTCTGTCCGAAGACTTTCCGATAGCTAATTTTCTTGTAAACCATTATCTAGAAAATTCTACAAGAAAACTACGACTTTGGTCAGTCATTGGGTGCCATGATTCTGGATCATTTTGATCGAAAGTGGCGGTCTTTTCCACTGACTCTGTATGCAAAGATTCTTTCAATTCATCATTTTCATCTTGAAGACCAACTCACATCATTTCGAATCTTGAGAAGCATTTTTAGATTTGAGTTCCACATGAGGTTCCATGTTTGCCCTGCTTAGCACGGCTTTTGACGTTTTTTTGTCTTCGCTCTCTTTCGACCGTTTTCTTTTCCAAAACTACGCACCGGATGGTCGTTCAGGAGGCATCGTTCAGAAGTGATAAATATTTCAGGATACCTAAACATAACAAAAAGTTCACACTACTTGACGTTTTATTAAAAAGCATTTGGAGTGTGTGAAGACAAAAGGAGGTAACTGACGAAATGGCAATAGTGCAGGAGAGCGGAAAAACATTGTGTAAAATAAAAAAAGCTATAGAAAAAAAAATTCTGCTTCTGCAAACTAACGTATTGCTCAACCGACACCAAAAGAAGGTGATTGAAAAGATGCACCCAGTTTCGTGTAAATAATTTTCGGCGGTGATCATGTCAAGTTGAAACTTTTATCATCCTGTTTGACTCAAATTAGAAGAGTCACAAGAAGTGAATCACTTATCCAAGAAATAAGCTGAAGATGCATCCCTGAAATTTTGAGTGAATGAGTACCAGAAGAAATTTCGATACAAAAAAAAATTTAGTCTCGAGAAAGGCTGGTTTTTGTTTCAGGTTAGAATTTGATCGGTTCTGGAAAGCGTCTTCAAATTGTAAAGAAAATTGACATTTTTATCTGATTTTCAATGCCAATGCTCCCTGAGATTTTTTATTCATGAACACGGAGAAAGAGTTCTATCGTAAAAAGGTATTCAGTCGCGAGGAAATCGATTTTAAATAAATAGGTGTCAGTGTAGAAGACACTTTTTTCTTTTATATGTAGTGATAAATAATCAAATGTCTATTTTTGGTTATTGGAAAATTAAGGTATTCAAATATATGCCTCCCGTGAAAAAATGTTTATTTTTAATGAAAATGAGAATTTTACGTTGAAGAGATTACAACCATAACAAATACGATATTCAAACAATTCCTTATACATGATATGTTTCAATATTTGAGGAATTTCTAGGAACAACTTCTAATTTTCTGATAATCGTCAGTCAACGGATTTTGCGTACTATGAATACAAAATTTGAATCCCGTACATTAAACTATACGAATGAATTGATTTTGAGTCACGAGAATTGTACAGAAATTTTCCTTTTTTAAACTTTAACTAGTTTTAAAATTAATTCATTATTCACAAGAAATATTTTGATAATGAAACAATAGATAAAATGTTGGCAGAAAACAAATTATGCACTGTTGTATTCAGACCTGTGTAAAATAGCCAAGGCTCATTTCGTTAGTCAATGGTGCTTTGCGTAAATTAGTTAGAATTTATTTTCAATCATACCATTTTGAGTTTAGCAAATTATGGCATCAATTTCTTTTCTTCATATGCATTTTGCTATTATCATCTCAGAGATATATATAATTTGTGTCGAACCATAACGGGAAATTCAATGCCCTATATATTCTATGCTTCATTGAGGGGTTAAATTTTCGCAATTAAATATAAAGGAGCGCTACATCAGGTAATTTATTTATGTATTTTGCGCCCTCGCGTGGTCTGCGCCCGGGGCGGAGGCACCGACGGCACTGCCCTAGTTACGGCTCTGATTTCATTAAGGCCAGGTTCCTCCAAACAATTTTCAAAGAATCGAGAAAAAATATTTTCCATAAATTGCCAGAAAATACTCTTAGAAATAATATAAAATTAGTCCCGAAAGTAAGCGCGACCGAGAAGTAAGAAGAGATAGGGGAGGACGGTGCGAGTCCAAGCGGTGAATTCGGCCGTTCGAGCACCCACAAAAAATCAAAAGTTTGCCAAGCATGCAGTAATTATTCCAAAAAGTTTCCCGAAAATTCGTCAGAGTTTGATGCTTGGTTTACTGAGCATTGTGAAGCAGGAAATTGTGCAAGGGATCAGGATGGTAGTGCCGGTATTATAGAATTTAAAGGAGCCTTTTTCTCGAAACTACATTTTTCCAAATGAGTGTCACTCGTTTTTCAAAACTATTGCACTTATCATCATTCACTCTTTAGGTGTCTCTCTATGGTTGGAACTACAATGAAAAATATTCATTGTTATTTAAAAAAGTTATTCACAATTAAATGTGCAAAAAAACGAACGAAAATATAAAGTCCGCCATTTTGTTCATTTTTTGGTGGAAATGTTCCATGGTTGTTCAGACCAGAGAGGATTCGATACAGAATATGAAACTGTTTTACTTTTTGCTCTCAGATGATTCGTTTGCAAGAAATGATGACACTCACCAACAAATCAGAGGATTTTGAGCAGCTGTTTTCGGAGCCGCCACAATAAAATAAATAAATAAATGTTTTTAAGTAGTTTAATATAAATACTTTCATCAATAGAAAATCTAATTTTCAAATATTGTTTTAACAATAAATGGAATGTTTTTAAAAAAAAACTTATTTTTTGGAGGAACCTCCTCTTACTTTATGCATACATGCACACCGGTAAAAGAAATATTGTAGCAGGAAGTATAAAGTTGATCGCAATTGAAGATTCAAATTTCAAAGAAGTTAGATTATTAAAGTTTGTCAGTTTCAAGTGTTATATGCAGACATGAACTTTCAGACGAATCACTATAAGAACTTATCATTATAAATGGGAAGACTCTGGGAGATTCGTCAAATGAATCACCAGATAGATTCTCAACAGTGGTCGGCATGCATCTCTCTGTGCTGACCAACGTGACCTTCGATCTTCAAAAATTCTGGGAGGATCAGGAGGTTCCTTCGAAAACGACCTTGACTTTGGAAGAACAAGAATGTGAGGATTTCTTCGTTTCAACTCACACACGCAATTCTGAAGGACGATTTATTGTTCGTCTTCCAATGAAACACAAGGTCAATTCATTTGGAATTTCTTATCGCCCAGCTCTACGAATGCTTCATCGTATGGAACGTCGCCTCGAGCAAGAAGCAGGATTATTTCTTAACGAGTGTCTTCACACTGGCCCAACCATTCTTCCAAACTTGATGGATATCTTGCTGCCTTTGGAGACTCTTTCGAATCGTTATGTGTGCTGACGTGGAAAAGATGTACAGACAAATCCTCATACACCGTGATGATCAAGACCTTCAATTGATTCTATGGAGGCATTCGCAGGAAGAAACGCTTCAAATCTTTCGTCTAACTATGGTCACTTACGGATTGTCATGTGCTCCTTTTCTAGCACTTTGCTGTCTCCAGCAACTTGCTTTCGATGAGGGTGATAAATATCCCCTGGCAGCGGGACCTTTTCATCGAGGGACCTACGTGGATGACGTCATCACCGGAGCTGATGGCTTGGATGAAGCAATCTCTCTTCAGAATCAACTCCATCATCTCTTCACGGCGGGCGGCTTCCCGCTTCGAAAATAGATGTCGAATGATTCTAAATTTTTGGCAACCATACCACTTGATCTTCAAGTGTCTTCTCTTCAGCCTCTCGATCTTCAACCTCAGCAGTCTTTTCACATGCTAGGTGTGACGTGGGTTCCTGAAAGAGATGTCTTTGTCTTCAAATTGGATATACCAAGTACTCCATATGCTATTACCAAGCGCTCAGTTCTAAGCCAAATAGCGCAGCTCTTCGACCCATTGGGTTGGTTGAGTCCGGTTGTAGTTATAGCCAAGATATTCATTCAGACTCTGTGGCTATTAAAGATCTCATGGGACTATCATCTGCCCGAAGATGCAAGGAGTTCGTGGTTGAATTATAGAGCTGGTCTTCAAGATGTTACCAGCATTGAAGTTCCACGCTGGGTTCATTATCGTTCTTCTTCAAGGCATTATGAACTGCACGGATTCTGTGACGCTTCAGAGAGAGCTTACGCTGGAGCCATATATCTCTTATCAATTCCAGCATCCGGAGTATCGTCTGTTCGCCTCCTTACTTCAAAAACCAAAGTACCTCCGTTAAAGCAGGTGTCTTTACCTCGCCTAGAGTTATGTGGAACTGTTCTTCTGGTACGATTGATGGATCACATCCAACGAACCATTATGTTGGATGTACCAGTTCAGGCACATCAGATTTGGAGCGATTCAACCGTCACTTTATCATGGATTCGGGGTCACTCTACCACGTGGAAAACTTTTATAGCCAATCGAGTCTCGGAAATTCAAACAACTCTTCCATCAGCTGTGTGGCATAACGTTCCATCACAAAGTAACCCAGCGGATCGTGCATCACGAGGTATCAATGCCAAAGACCTGGCCTCGTTCTCGTTGTAGTGGACTGGCCCTGAAGGGCTGCCTACTCCTTCTCGTTGGCCTAGGTTCCCATCTTCACTGAACCAGGAAATTGATATGGAGGAGCGAACCTTGAAGATTCACAGAGCAAGTACTGTTCCAATAATGTGGGTCCTCTTTCATCGTTTTTCCACATTGGATAAACTTCTCAGAGCAACGGCATGGCTGCTGCGCTTTGTTCAATATCTTCGTCAGCCATTTGAGTCCAAGCCAGCATTTTTGTCTCCTTCAGAACTTCAATCAGTATGTTTTGGGTAGATTCGTCATGAGCAGCGTCATTATTTTTCATCGGAGTTAAAGGCATTGAAAACAAGAACTCCTGTTTTACCTAGAAGCAAATTATATCCTTTGTCTCCAGTCTTGGATTCCAATCAATTGCTCCGTGTGGGAGGTCGGCTCAAGCATTCAATCCTTAGTCCTGATGAAAAACATCCTCTCATCTTACCATCTGAATCAAGCTTAACTACGCTAATAATCGCTCGTGAGCATCAGCGATGCATTCACGGTGGAGTTCAACTTTCTCTCGCTACTTTGAGACAGAGATACTGGATCCTGCGAGGTCGCATAGTTGTCCGAGCTCTTATTCACAGGTGTCTTCCATGTCTTCGACATCGAGCGGTTAGGCCACAGCGGCTTATGGCAGATTTGCCAGCGATTCGTTCTACACCAGCACGCGCTTTCCTCCATTCAGGTGTGGACTATGCTGGACCGGTTCATCTTCGAACGACGGAGGGTCGTGGACACAAGGCTTACAAGGGCTTCATCGCCGTCTTCATGTGTTGCTCCACTCGAGCTGTTCATCTCAAGGCTGTGTCAGATTATACGACAGAAGCCTTTTTGGCCGCCTTTCGACGCTTTACATCTCGTCGAGGTATTTGCGCTACGCTCTCTAGTGATCAGGGAACCAACTTCATTGGAGCTGACTCTAAATTACGATCTCTCTTCACCGGCGCTTCTAAGGAATCTCAGATAATCGCTTCAGCTGTCGCATCGGACGGGACTGAGTGGCGGTTTAATCCACCAGGCGCGCCTCATTTCAGAGGTCTGTGGGAGGCAGCTGTGAAGTCCGCTAAACATCACCTGAGGCTTGTCATCGGAGAACGAACCTAAACCTTCAAGGAAATGGCTACGTTTCTTACTCAGGTCGAAGCTTGTCTCAATTCTCGCCCGCTCCAAGCTATGACCAATGATCCTGATGATCTTGTGGCTCTGACTCCAGGGCATTTCTTAATCGGCGAGCCACTGAATTACATTCCAGAGCCGACCCTGCTTGATATCCCCACGAATCGTCTCTCTCGTTGGCAATATTTGCAGCAAATGCGAGAGCATTTCTGGCAACACTGGACATCAGACTATCTTAAGGAATTACAACCTCGATCTAAGTGGAGAGCACCATACTCATCTTTTGAGATTGGTGATCTAGTCCTCATTCGTCATAAAAACTTGCCCCCTACCAAGTGTGCATTAGGGCGCGTTATCCAGCTTCATCCAGGATCTGATAACCATGTTCGGGTAGTGTCTCTTCGAACAAAGTATGGTGTTCTTAAGAGGCCCATCGTGAAATTATGTCTCCTTCCGAGAGCTGTGAACGAAGTTTAGTGCTTTTTAAGTGTTATGTCTTTATTCTTTTCAAAAATGTATGTTTTTGTTTGACTTTTTTCTTTTAAACTTCTCTTTCAAATAATTTCGTCCAAACGAGACGAGCGGAATGTTCAGGATTGAGTAAGAATTTTTATTATGTTTTTGAACTTTTGGAAAATGATGTTTTTAATTCTTATATTCTTCGACGTCTTTCTCAGCGTATTTGATTTTATTTCTCGTCTACAATTCATTTCTTGTCTCTATCTTTTACCTCTTATTATTGTCAACATTCATACTCTCCAAATTTGTGTGAGTGTATGGGTCCTTCGCACCTCGCCTGGTGCGAGTCAGTCGTCGTCAAACAGGTCAAAGGCGAACTTGTGTCATCGTTCCAAACACAAGCTCCTTCATTCATATTGTGTAACTGTTAATTTTATCCGCTATGGATGAATTTAAATAAAGACCACTCTTTTTACAGAGTTTTTCTAAATGTTATCTCAGTGTATTCAGTTTTTTACAGTGTTTTTAACTTATTGACCCTAACAATTCTGACCTCATGAACTTTAATAAAATGCATCATAAGCTTAAATTTTTTATTGCTCGCGAACATACATATTTTTCCAGTTTAAATTGAATAATTTTATCCTCTTAACTGTTCGATTCATTTAATCTCACCTTCTAATCGTTTTGAGATCTCGTCAACTCAACTAAAAATCTCTTTGGTACGGCTCTTCGGAAAACGAAAATTTCGGGTAAGCAGCACGACCGCAACTTACGAAAACTCTACAGCCCTTCAGAAGTTGTGATTGAACATACCGATGGTAGTCCTCGCCTTGGCCATGCTATCAATCCATACACTGAGAGGAAGTTGGTACAGCCACTGCGCCTGCACTGTAGCCAACATGCCCTACTCGTACACAATAAGTGTGCTCGAGAAAGGCGCAGTATCTGCGCATTTCTGCGTGCTGGGCGAGCACGTTGGCGTACTAGCAGCGCCTTCATAAGTATCTGCAGAGCGCCAAAATAGAGAGCGCGCCTATCAAACCTCTGTTTCGTCCCCACCGTCCTTCTTTAGCGCGCTGTATGGACATTAGTGAAGGGTGTCCACCAGTGTGCTCAGATTGGAGGAAACTGAAGCCAGTCACTAACACACAGCGCGCGTGTGTTAGTGACTGGCTTCAGTTCCCGATATGAGAACACTGGTGTCCACTGCCGTAGCATGGTGGGGCTGACTGTGTCATCTACCTCTCAGTGCACGTCATCGTTTCGAAAAAACTGAGCCCGCTCGACATTAAACGAGTTATATCGCCTGCGTACAACGGTCCTGAACGGCTGCGCGATTTAACCCATCGCATATCACGTGCTTCCAGCAGCGAAGACGGCAAGATTAGCGTTTTTCAAGTGGATGTACATATAGGTTTATTGATGCCCACAAGAAATCTTTTTGCGAAAGGAAAAGATTACTATGTGTCTCCTGAAAATATTATTTTTACTTTACAAAAAACAATAGAGTTTCTTAAGGATAAATTCAATTTTGAGGATCGTCCTTCTAAATAAGATAAGTTTTCCCTTTTCGGAGCAATGACTTTATATACGATTTTGGGAAAAGGGATGTTCTATATTTAGGAATTAGGTTACGTATTTCATTCATAAGTACGCCAAGACTGCCTTTTCATTGTTTTCATAAACACACCTAATAAAATTTCTTTCTTCTTCATACACGTTTTTTCCTTCGCGTTTCCTGTTTTTGTATCCTTTTTGGATTCTCATGATTATGAGAAGGTTTCCTTTATATATAAAAATCGACTCTCGCGTTTTGAGGAACCAGAAAGGAAGGTCCAGTTCGCTAACCAGCCTTTTTGAGCTGATGGTTAAGGGTAAATCCATAGAAATGAAATATTCAAAAATCAAACATTCAGTTTTTCGATGAACCTATACGAAAGAAAGTTATCGAACAAAAACTGGTAATCCGTCTTTAATTATTTTTTGAAAGAGTACTTTGTTCTATTTCTATTAGGAAATGTGATATTAAAATAAAAAAATCTATTCTGTGGCCAAACTGTACGTAAAATGAAAAAATTTGGAAGAAACAAAATTGTTCTCTTCAACAAGATCCAAAAATTTTTCTGAAGTCTTTCCTTATGAGACTCACAGTTTTTGTCAAGTTTCCAGCAAATCTGTACGAGATAAGTAGAAAAGGATAAAAAAATGGTATATTTCAAAAATATATCTAAATGTTGATAATTATAAAAAAAAGACGATTATAATTTTTTTGTAATCATGAGAAATAAAATGTATTCTTTGTATTGCATCATCTGACTCTTATGGCGTTGGCCGTGACCCTGCCCTGCCGAATGCTCCAAGGGGGATAGAGTCTATTGTTGAGAATTAGGAGTGCCGAATCTACTGGAACTACAATTTCTCGACAATAGGCCCAATCCAACACACATGACCCGACATCGTGCTCCTTGACAAGCGCGACCGAACTATGCTCGTGATCGAATTCTCGGCTCCGGACGACTACAACATCAGAGGCAAGGAAACCGAGAAAAAGGAGAGATACTCAGAGGACACCTTCAACAACATCATCGAGGATATTCGGGTAAACTAATTGTTCTCATCATCGGTGCTCTTGGAGGTGCGACGCCTTCACTGGTTAGCAACCTCAAAACCATCCCCGTGTGCCAAAAATATGCCGTGGC
>WSXT02112739.1:0-25336 GCA_011762715.2 Neuroterus valhalla
ATATAGACTATAGACTTTTAGAGTATAGACGGGACCGACGGGACCTTGTCGGTGAGGAGGCTGAGGGGCAAAGGCAGCCGGCCGATGAGAGGCGACTGGCGGGGGAAGATTCCCCTCGAGCGGCATCGTGGCGGCGTTTCAACTATGTGAGCTCTGTCTGAATGTCAAACTTTCATAATTTTCGGATGGTGGTGTTGAACTTTGGCCCCAAACTACGGCTTTGTGTTGTATCAATCGCGAAATTCTTTTTTATGGACTTATAGTTGGGAGATTTAGAATAAGATGTCTCGCCCGCGAATGTTTTATAAACGCCGTAGTTGTGCATAATCATCAAATTCCTGGTGTGAAATTGAAATTTTTCTGCCATCACCCGCGCAGACATATGGTCTGCTGTGAAAAATACATTGGCGTCGCCACAAAAATCCCAGAGTCGGTTTGTGCAATGCCCTTACTCGTTTCTCCCTTGTTTTCAAGAAACTTGCCCCAATTCTCCTTAGCTTCTCTCCTCGCTCAAATGCAAACTGCATGAACATAACCTTCTCTTTAATAGGAAAATAATGTCTTCCCCCGAAAAGTTTGATATTCTGGATGTTGTTCAGAATTGATTATAACCTCAAAATGGCAAATCGAGTCATGGAAATGGTGTATAGGTAACATATCTTCCTCTTTTCTCAAGTCTCCTGGAAGGCAGAAAGGCACTCATGTGACTGGTGATAATGCAGGTCACATAACCTCAAAATTGTAAATCGTGTTATGCTAGAGGCTTGTCGCACTTTCGTCACTTTCGTTCGGAACCTTCATTCTTTCGTTAAAAATTCATCTTTCAGATCTTCTTAGATCACTTTGGTGTTTAAAGTATCTTGAAATATCATATTTTTATGTTTTATACTTTTTTTTAGGGGTTTCTCAAATATTAAACAAAAATTGGACCTAATCTGAGAGGTGGAAGAGGAAGTTCTCATTTTCGGGACGCAACGCTGAGGGGTTCTAGCTTTTTGTGATGATCTGTGATAGAAAAGGGAGTGGTGAGGGAGGTTTTCAAAATAGGATCACGTGCTTTCCGAACGGCCATTTTGCGGCACCTCAAATCTTTGAATGATTTTGAACGTGGAAATATAAATATGAATTGATAATAAGATAATTAAAATATAATTGATTGAAATTATGAATCATCCACGTGCATTAAAAAATTTTATACAGGAAGTGCCCATTGAAGTTTCTAAATTTACATCATCATTGAACAATGTTTTTACTGGTTATCATCCTTGGAAAACTGACCCAATTTGAGGATGAAATCACGCATGAACTTTGCAATAATGATGTTTTTTTTTGGAGCGGTTAAATACGTGTCGTCTTGTATTCTTTAGGAAATTCAATCATTTCAATAAGCCTTAACTTTAATAATTCAACCTCGAATTCAATTTTTTAAGAATTTTCGATAAATGATTACATTGATTAGAAATTTTTCATCATGTATCAAGAATAATTTTGCTTAACAAACCAAACGAGTGCATCACAGTCATTTAAAAAAATAATGTCATTACTGTAGCGTACAATATGCATGAATCATAGATCCTGTTCAAGGCAAGGTAAAATTTTGATGAAAAACCATTTCGTGTTTATTCGGAATCTTGTTATTTATTACATTGGAATAGCATTGTTTCTTCATGTTTGACTTTCCATCAAAGATCGTATGTGACATCCTTATTATGTTTTCCGGAGTCGTAAAATGGCTACGGATTGATAGCGAAGAATCTATCAGTAGCATATACTGCAAAAAGATCCGCATCTACAGCTGCACTCGTTAATACTGAATCACCAGTTTGGAATCGTGTTATGCGTCGACCTGATGATGCGAAAGAATATATTTATTAATTAATTTAATCAATAATCAACTCGGATCATCAATTCATAACCGTTACGTGTATTGTGCCTAAATGTTAGACGGTCAATCATTTCACGAGAATCGAATTTGTATTTATCGTTTTTTCAGTCCCCCAATTTCTCATTATTGAAATGAAATTATGTATGGGCGATTTTCGAAAAACTTGAGAATTGCGGACTTCATTGTATTAATTCTTTTTACAATCGACAGAATATTTTTCCTCGTCCGCCTTTCCAGCTTCGAACAAATCGTCACAGATCGTCACACTTCGCGCGATAAGGATAAAGTCCGCGCCAAATACGGTTCTCGTTCATATAATGATATCGCGCTGGTGAACTATGTAGCCAAGATTCACACGATATTCTCCTAAATAGGCTGTCGGAGATTTTATTGATCATATCTTTGTTTTGAATTCCATGTTACAAGTATATCTTATAACCTTTGGATAACTAGGCTTGAATGTCATCTAGCGTATTCATCCGCAAGCCAGAGGGTCTTACGACCCCGTTCGATGTGAATTGCGGAGTCTTCCAAGGTGACCTTCTTAGTACCTTTATACCATCAAAATCAGGGAATATTTTAAAATCATTTAAATAGAGGTCAATACGTCTAAGATGGAAACCATGGTCTTTCACAGGGGGAGGAGGCCTTGAGCATTTATGTCGAAGTTCAAATAGTCTTGACGCACCGGAATAATCTCCCACCAGGGCCTTGCCTGTAATGTCCGCTCCTAGAGAGATCTTGAGCTTGAGATACTGTGCAGAAGTAGGAGTTCTTCATACTGCCTTCATTTAGATAGCTTTGGGGCCACCCACACATATCCCTAGGTATGCACTCTAAACCGAGCTTCGTAGAGTCTAAACTGCGTATAGTATCCCAAAGATGGCCCTGAATCCGCTACAGAAACTGCTGAGTATCAGAGAAAAGAGGCTTCCCATTTTCGGTTCTCCGAAAGAAGGCTTAGGTGGTTGACCAACTTTGATCCCCTTCATTCAGCCTGTTAATAAATATTCCCGTGGAGACGAGTTCTGTCGAGATGTTTAAGGATGCTATTGCTAACACCTGAACACAACGCTTCAACCAAGTTTATAAGAAGGACATCATCAGAGCAATAAATGTGACATCGAATGAATCTGTAGTCTAACAGAGAATTCATTCAAGCCGAATTCGAGGCTTGTCTTGGAGATTCAGACCTAAACAACCTGGCACAGATTTCTTTGCTACAGGTGATATCTCATCTCTGGATAGATCCATTGAGCCAATAGTACCCCAGTTGTAAGATTTCCTTCATATTCTTTGGACTTCTTGCCCATACTCATTTCATAGGTTTGGTTAGAGAAAAATTCCCTCCAGGGGACCTTAGCTTTAGAGTCATGATGGAGCACATTTGCTCCATGCAGGCAGGAATCCCTTATAGTTTTTTTATCTAAAGTTTTAGTCTCTTAATGAGCATATTTACCATTAAAATCATAAATCTCCGTTCCACGGGCTTCTCCAAAAGCGTATCCGTTGCGGTATATTAAAGCACCATTGGGGAAATGAAGGCTCATCATGGGCTCATCTCGACGCCGCTGTGGCGGTGGTTGTGGTATCGGTTGTGAAGGCGCCGGTGGGAGAGATCGCGATCGTGTAGATATTGGTGGTGAAGATATCGGTGGTAGAGATACCGCTGATTGGAGTACCGGCGTTGGAGATGGCGCTCGTGGAGCTAGCCTTCGTGGAGCTGGCCTTCGTGGAGCTGGCGTTCGTAGAGCCGGCCTTCGTGGAGCTGGTTCTGTATGAGAAATATTGTTATCAATTGAAATAGAGATTTTACAAAATCATTCAGTTAGAACTACTAGTAATTGTGTATTTGGATAAGGAGAGGGCCTTTGCCAGTGAGTGAAATTCGTTTGATTCATGCATCAATTGTAGTTTTTAGAACTATGAAGAAATCTGGATGATTCTTACAATGTGATTGAGCTGCCGCTACGTTGTCTCATCTTCTGTTGATCACTTCGTAGTTTATTAAACTAATACATTTTACAAGACGAGTCAACCCCACGACAAGCCATTCAGGATATAGGGATTAGACATAAATATTCATTTCTTGAGCTAGTACTTGATTCTATCCTCGGACTGCTCCTCTCTCTACTAAGAATCAACAGGATGCATTGAAAATAGATGAGGTTTTAGGCTGCTGGTTTTTGCTTGAGGCTTCGAACTCTCACTTGTGCACGGTCACTTTGAGCTGATTTAATGTACCTCATTATCTCCGAATTCACGCGTGCTATACATATGCTGTACATTCTCGAGTATTTGCATGCTTACATGACACGCTCTAGGGTATGTATAAACTGTATCCCTGTCCATCGTTCAATCCGCCCACTGTATAATCAACGTTAACACCATTCTTGATTGAGCAGTGTAAAGTGTAGTTATTTTAAACGAATCACAGTGGAATAAAAGCACGTATCTGTGCCAAGTGCGCATGTATTCATCGCTCTGAAGCTGCTTCAAAAAAAAATTTCAAATAAATCAAGCAAATTCTGGTTCGGAGTTAAGTGTTAAATGTTACGTCGTATAAACATCGATCATTCATGAGCCTACTAAGAGGAGATGTATACCAATTTCAGAGATCTCATCCCAAAAGGAAAGGCTCAGGACTTGGAAAGCTGAAATGATGAATTTGAGAGGAGAAACGCCGCGCGAGAGAAAGGTGTCATCCTGATTCAGAAGGCAGTTCTTTACCTCTAGTATAGAGAGATGAATTTCCAAAAGATTGTAATGCACAATTTCAAAGACACGGGATCAGTCATTAGAGACCTTTCATTTTCTGTTCAGGATTCGTTCACGGAAGCCGAAGTAAAATCGTTTGTGGTGGAATCAACTTCCAGTTTCAAAGAGATCCAGGCGTTAGAACTGTCTTTGTTAAGCTAGCGTAACCATCGCAGAGGCCCGACTTTCCGACTGTTTGTCGCAATCAGGGACGGTGACTTGATGTACCGTAGGGCTACTCTCAAGAAGTGAAGTGGGACACCATCAAATCGAGATAGCGTCTGAATTGGCATCATCACTTGGAGAGAACCAGTAACCTATGATCAGCACAATTAAAGGCTTTCTATGCGAAAAACAGAACCTCAGTGTTCTGCCGTTATGTAGCCAGGCCTCCAAGTCAACCCCCCAAAGAGACATCAGAAACTATCGTGAAGAGATTAAATGGCAATATCATGCGGGTTGAGAAACCCAATATTTGGATTGTCTAATGGAATTCTCGTAGGTTCGCTAACCTAGGAGACATTTCAACATCTGGCTTGTACATTAAGGTTTTTTGCGTGTGTGAGACGTGGCTTTTCGCGACTTTTCTCACTATCTTTAAGATCATGAACTATTCACGGCAAAAGCATGAAAATTTCAGAGCGCGCAATAGTTATCCAAACTAGAGACAAACTAGGGATGTGTATTTGCCTAAAATTATATTTGATAAGGCTTTGTCTGTGAACACACATTCTCTGCTAGATGAGCCGATTTCCAAAACCAACTAACGTGGATCGATGAGTATCAGTATCTGCTGGACTTCCAGGAAGGTTTTGAAGCTCCCAGGAGTTGTACAAACCATATTTCCAAATACAAACCAGCACAGTTACACGGGATACAGTTGTACAAACCAGCTCTATTATTGAAATTCATCATTCCACTCGATCGCGTGAGGTTTTTGCCTGTTTTAACCGATTTTAAAGAAGCTTACCCGTCAGTCAACTATGGTTCTCTCTACAGCAAGTGATTAAGACTGAGCGTTGGCACTGAATTCATCAGAGTATTACACTGGGTTTCGCTTTGAGACTAAAGCTGGTCTGTGTCCTGCTAACATTCAATGTATTAAAGGTTACATTGAATTGACTGGAGGAAGCTTTGGAAAAGAATAAAGAGAGCGTTCCTGAAATTTTCGTAAAACGTCTCCAGGTCTTTCCACTTCGGGTGATATGGAGGCCCCATGTTAACAGACATGTTACGCTCAGAAAACCAGTTCTCTTCTTATCACCGAAGTTACGCAGTGTTGGTCAGGGTTATTGCTTTTACTGGTGACCATCATGACTCTTAACAAATTACGCTCATCCCGGAAGGGATTTTAGTTCAATGGCAATAAAAAAATAGCTTGGATCGGTCCTGATTAGTTTAAAGTCCAAGTACGATTCCATTCTGGAGAACTTGGAGGCCTTTATTAGGAGCCTTAATCTTTCTAGGCTGGGTCGGACGTCATTACTGCTGGTTTTTCGTTACCTATAGATACATAATGTGGGTCAATAGTACCTTAATGATGAAATGCCACAGAGATTTGTAGGGCGTCTTTCTCAGGTGCGTATTATCAAAGATGTGAGGGAAAGATTCTCTGAGGGGGATCTTCCTCCAAGCGATACTAAGGAATGCAGAACCTGCAAAATCTGGAACTTGGGAGAGGAAGAGGATTTGTTTCATTTACTGACAATGCGCTCTGTGTATAGAGACGTAGGGAAGGATTTCTTCAAGTGGCGATAAGTCTTACCGCTTTGTACGGCGCTCTTGAATTCTTTGGATGAAGTGGACGTGTTTTGTATCGCTAAATACTTGTCTTCGTCACTGAATGTCAAGGCTTTTCTACCGTATGCGTAGTTTTGCATTATCAGTGTTATTTGGTTATTGAAGAGCTCCTTATTCACAGCTACAGTATCGTATGTTATCTTATGAAATTATGTTTCATGTAATATGATGTCTAATAAATAAGAAAATGAATAAAATGAGTCTCCTCCTTGATTCTATCCAAATCCTTCCTGCAAAGCTGCGAATTTTCATCCATAGCTAGACTCGGGAGAGAGTGGAGGAACACCCGAGCTACCTCTGAATCTGCTTACGTAGCGCTTCATAATATGGAAAAGACTTGACATTTTGAGATGTTTCTCTGATTATTATTTAAGATTGTATTTTGGATCAAGCATTATCTACCTCACCAGGTTCTGTTTGTTCTTCGACTGGATAAGTCTTTCCATTGTAGTATACTGCGACAAGTTGTCCTTGCTGGTAACATAGTAGAGGAGGAGGCAGTTCAGGGATCAGATGAGGGATTCGGACACGCAGATCAGAAGCTTCCCACCTGCGCATTGCACTTGACTCTGTAAGCACAAATTCAGGAACTTTTTACGAACAAATTTTCCTGAAAAACCCTGAGGATTTTTTATTTTGTCAAAGTAAGAAGGCCATAAACTGAAGAGCCAAACAATTTTTGTATGTAACACGAAGCACACGAAGATTTTGTTCGGCTGCTCTTAGGCCTGCAGTTTCACAATAGGACGAAGTAACAATTGAAATTTTCGACCGTCTTTGAACTTTATCTAGATAGAGGCGGAATGTTTATATTTAAACTTATTTCATATCTACAATGGTAACCAATAATTATATTGTTATCATATTTTTCAACTACTACTGGTTATGCATGATAAGAATGGATTTAATATATTCTTGTTTCCTACTTACGAACGAAAATGAGAAATATAGTGAAAGTGAAGAGTAGAGTACAAATAACAATTTTCATCTTGCTGGAGAAACAGAATTGATTTAAAAAAAATTTTTAGCTGCAAATGGTTAAAAAATTCTTCGCTTGTATATATACGAGTCATTGTCTGTTTGTTAATAAATACGATTGATTCCATTTGAGCAGTGAGATGAAGTTAGGAAATCATTTCGTTGCATGAAGCAACGTTTACTGATTCAAAACACGTAATCTGTATCTACATTCCTTGGAACCAGACCAGCTCGCGTAATTTTTAAAACTAGCGACATTGAAAAAGTATCTTGTTATTTGCATTATATCAGTTCCTAATACTGCTTCCGGATCACCAAAAACCAAGAAAACTGTGTATGCTGCCTCAAGCCAGTGTACAAACTGCCGTCTCTATAGGGTTATATTGTACTTTATGTGGAGTCGCAAATGACAAAAAATACCATATTTGCGGTAACTTTCATTTATAAAGAAGCTTGGCTCATTTCAAGGCGGATCTAGACTAATAATAGAAATGATAAAATCTTATACAATAATATAGTTACATCACTTATACTTGCAATCTTACATTTTTTCTAATGATTTCCTATTGTAAGTTTCAAATTCACATTCAAAATAGTTTTGTTCTGCTTCTTATTCTGTCTAAAAATCTTGTTGATCTTGTTGGCTTCAAAATTCGATTACTTGGCTGGGAGTTCAACTATTCTGTTGGAATTTCGTCTTTTTGAGTTAGGAATGACAAAAAACAAAGAATTCATGGTATCAAAAGGTATAAACTACGGTGTAGAGGTGGTGGGGCGAAGAAGGGGAGTCGAAATAGTCCGAAATCGGCAAGGTTGTTCATGGACAGCTCCTCACAATAACATTTTGAATTCAAAAAAAGTAGGGCGGTCGCGGGACCGTCGACAAAAGCTTTGCTATTTCGCGTTGAAAGAAAATCATAAATTTGATTTTTATTTTATTCATCGATTGGAAGAAAACAGCTATTCTCTTACTTTATGCATACATGCACGCCATTAAAAGAAATATTGTAGCAGGAAGTATAAAGTTGATCGCAATTGGAGATTCAAATTTCAAAGAAGTCAAATTATTAGAGTTTGGCAGTTTCAAGTGTTATATGTAGACATGAACTTTCAGACAAATCACTATCAGGATTATTCATTTTAAATGATTTTACTCGCGTGCAACGTGTAAGTTCGTGTTCAATACACGCACGCGGCGTCGAGTGATTATCGTGTCCTCGGCAAGAGTGAGGACGGGTCAGAGCTCAGAGGAAGGGATGTTAGAACGGGGAGCGAAGAGTCTACTGCCTCCAGAACGGCAGGGAGGGAGAAAGAGAAACAGAGGGGGGGAGGGAGGGGGGGTAGCTGCGTTGTTGCCATGCTATAGACATTTTGTGTCACATCTTCTGTTAAATTTTTCGTGACGGGGTACTCCCGTTTTTCCCAGTTAGGTCGCCTCGCTCAGAGTATATGTATAACCTACCAAAAGAAGCAAAGCTTCAATATTTGATATTCTAACTGGAAGGGTGAATTTGGGAACAAATTGTTGAATGTTCAGCAAAAAAATATCAATCGGGAAGATCAAGATGATTATCTGAATTTTGACACTCCAAGCTCGCATTTCAACTTGAACTGTAGATACCTTACTCCCCTTCGAAGAGTTTGGAGACTTTTAGGCGGTCTGCCCGGAAATGGAGCCACCAAATGTCCGTACACAGAAATGAATATCCGCAACTGCTCTTAAGCATTTATGACTTATCAATTTTATCGAAAATGAGATATTGGATAATATTTTAGTTCGATTCATAATAAAAAATTATGCCAGTGATGACTTTGATCTTTGAATCGAAAAATATTTTATTGATAAATTATTTAAATTTGTATCTAAGGAATGAGATGATAGAAATGAAGTATATAATATTCATTCTGATTCTTGTTCAAAATATAATTGATAGATTACTGTTAAGACTTACGAAATTGCTTATTATTATTTGAGATATAATAAATAAACACTAATGCAAGAAATATAAATATATAACCTTTTAAAGTTAAAGTCTTTATGATTTTCTATATATTTCAAATTTTGAAATAATTTCGGAGAGTTTAAATATACAATTTATTGCAGTAAATTTCTGTAAATAATTTTGAAAAAATTCTTGAATGTGAAGGAGCATCGAGTATGGTGAATGATGATGAGAAAGTCGTCGACCACCATAAGGTACGTACTTAACAACTCCTTGTTTACACTGCTTTTACAAAAAATTCTTTACATTTTCTGCATCGAAGTTGTGCTGTTATAGTTGTAAGATATTATTATTTTTCCACAAGTTTTATCACGAAAATTACATTTTTTTCTATTAATAAATGAGTGTTCACGCACTGGTCCTTTAAATTGCCGTGTTCCAGTAAACGAACGCTGTGTTCATTTATTGGAGCAAATCTGTCAACCCGCAGGTCCATATCAAAGCTATAAATATAAACTATAAATAGTTATAGTTTAAATCTATATTTTTGTGGTTAGAACATCAAAAAAGTACGCTCAAACTTAATTAGAGGTAAGGCAACTTTGAGGTTAGAAATTTAATACTTCTTCTGCATTTTGGTAATTTTGAATTACTATTTTATGATAATACTCACTCGAAAATACTGGTTAGAAATAGATTTATAAATACATCATTCTTCGCAGATATTTTTAATATAAATACGTCATCCCCAGAAACTTCTGAAAATAGTAAACAAAAAGCCTAAAGCCAAAATTATTATGAAAAAGTGTGAAAAAGTAGCACCTAGGGTGTAAAAAACTGATTTAAACACTTATAAATCAAAATGACTGATCATATAAAATTAGTTTTTACATGAGAAATTTTAAAACAATGTAGATGTTCATTCACAAATTTTCTTCAATTTAGAAAACGTTCTTAGACTATAAAAACAAACAATTATTTGTGCTAGGTACTACTGCGTTCTTGTCAATATATCTTTGTTAATGTTTGAAGAATTTCTATTTTTACAACACTGTGATTTATAATTGTATTTGCTAATTTAATCTAAAGCAACATAGTAAGGTGTTGTATTACAAATGTTTTGTGGTAACACAACATAAAATAAGGAAAAGGTAAATTAATTCTGTAATTAACTTTTGTAGTCCCTGCTTTCTTCATATCTAAAGGTCTTGTGGTTTTCATTGAAATAATATACTTAATGAATTTCGCAACGCTTTCTAATATTTTACATTATTTAGTTGCTGATTTTGTAATGTACCTATGTAATCTTATACCTAAATCCTACTCTTAATTTGTAATCATAATGCTACATTGAACGTACAGAGTTACTGCGAATTTGTAAATAATACATCAATAGATAAAACGATGAACTGAAAGAACAACTTATTTAAATCTTGTTTTGATACCTTCCGAATGTACTGTATTTAAATTCAAAATTTATAACAAAATATATAATATATTTTTCAAAGATTTGTTACAATAAATACAGCATCACTATCCTTCAGATTCCCACCAAAAGAAATTAATCTTCCCGAATATACTGCAAAATAAACGAACATAATTTTGATCCTAAAATTCACTCAGTAATCTTCCACATCTTCATGGCTGCATTTCATTTGAAGAGCAAGCGCTTTCTATTGACGTTTGGGTTTATTACACTGGAGCAATATGGTGATTCCACGTGTGACAGATGTTTCTCACTAACTGTCTAACGGACAATGTTCTGCTTGTATTTTTTTTTACCGATTCTATTTCATACTTCGATTTCCTTACTATTGTTTTAATCAATGCAGCTAACAAAAGGTCGTTAACTATTACGTTAGAATGATTCTCCTTACCACGGGGAAAGTTCTGCTAGAATACGTTTCGATTTTAATTGTTTCAAAATTCACCTAAAACATATCCAATCTTCTATTTTTTTATGCTGATAGAAGAATTAAACAAAATGCCTAAAGTGTCTCAATTACAGTTCTTCCAATAAATATAAAGCTATTACCCGCTTACTCTAAATTCATTATTACCTTTCCTATCTGAAATTTTATATTCCACTCCTTTTTGACGGTTTTTCTTCCAACTGACAATCGTCTACTCTTCTAATCAGTTTTCCTCCTCCTCCTCTGTCATATTCCTTTTTTCTTCGTATTCTTCATTAGTGAGGGTACTTCGCCTAATTGCTGTCGAGAATCAGACAGACGCTTCGGGCACTTAAACTTTCACAGTTTACGAGGACTCTGTGTTTGCGCTCAATCTTGTCAAGACACAAAAGGAGATATCGAGCAAGTTTGAATCTGGCAAACGAACAAGTTTGTCACCCTTCCGGGTGCACCAGAATCGATTCTTCCAGAGTAAGATATTCCACTTAGGATGCTTTCAAAGGGTAGCACCATGTTTCAATTTGGGTCAGATTTACTCGATAGGTTCCGATCCACTTTATTCATGGATGAACCAATTACTAGAATTTCTGGTATAGGACAAACCAGTATAAGGTCAATACCAGTACAAAGTGAATAATAGGATAAACAGGCTGACGTTAATAGAATAAGTTAATCAGTATTTGCATATGAGTAGCAATATGAAAAACGAGTTCTATTGGCAGAGAAAACATCAACCACGGTCAAAGAGACGCTGCTGTATCGAAACAAAACATGGCTGACACAGGGCTTTAGCATGCATACTATTCTGAACCCCTCTGAACGTTTATCAACAACAATATTTTCTTCAACAATATTTTTTACCGTAACAGTACCACTACCAAATTTTGGTACTTTGCGGGAACTCAAATTAGTTTTAATTCTTTTTTGGATCTACAATTGCCAACACAGCACACACTGCCTTCGCGAGTATCGTTTCCTTTTCTATGGTTCCATGAGAATGCCATTTTTCAACTTTTATAGTATCTTTATTTAGGACATTGCACAACCCGACTCTGGAATTTTTGTGTTCCCTCTACGGTTACGCCAATGTATTTTTACAGCAGACCATATGTCTGCGCGGGTGATGGCAGATAAATTTCAATTTCACACCAGGAATTTGATGATTATGCAAAACTACGGCATTTATGAAACATTCGCGGGCGAGACATCAAATTCTCAAACTCCCTACTATAAGTCCATACAAAAGAATTTCGCGATTGATAACGCACAAATCCGTAGTTTGGGGCCAAAGTTCAACAACACCATCCGAAAATTATGAAAGTTTGACATTCAAAGCTTCAGACATTCACTGCAGCGCCATGAACGACACGTTACCAAACGGAAATTTTTATAACTTGCGTACCCACACGATACCGCTTGAAAGACGATGATACATTAAACTATTGCTGGTAACGTAGTGCTCGATTTCGGTTTACATTTGCAGTAAATTATAAAGTTCTTTTCAGTAATAAACTATGTACGATTGTAAACAATCTTCTGGAAAAACAACTTCATTTCTATATCGATGGTGACGAGAGCAAAAGACGTCTAACGATAAGCTCTGGCACGTGCCGAATATCAGTGCCGTATTTGTAGGTTTATTTCACTTTTAGGAAAATACATATATTACAAATTTTGTAAACTTAGAAATATTTTTTCCCAAATTATAAATAAATTTGCGAAAAAATTGTGAACTTCACCAAATTTCATTGTAAATTTATTCATATGGAAAATTGAATAAAGAGTTAAATTTTCTTATCTATAAATTGATAAGTTGCAAATCAGTTTCTGCTAATCTGATGGATTCAAATAAAGCAATTTTTTATAAAGTGTGCGAAACCGAAAATAACGTGGAAAAACTATCTCAATATTCATTTATCGAGAAACAAACTATTCATTCCATTTATTTATTGCGAGGACTAATTTATTTATGAATCAGCTACGTTCAGGAATATTTTTTCAAAAATTATAAATATATATTCAAAGCAATTCTAAAACTGGCTGAATTGCATGTTTATTTATATTTTTTAAACTAGAGGAAGATCAAATGGAAAAACGAATTTATATATTTTCTAAAGTTCTAAATTTCCGGAAGTTCCCATTTACTATAAACAATAAATTCATTCTTCGTTGTTATAAACTAAGAAAAATTGGAAAAAAATATCCGGAAAAACAATTGCAATATTTTTTAATGCAGAAATAATTCAATTTTATATTGTCTTCACTATTTATTTATTGCGATCACTACTTAACTGGCAATAGTTTCATGTATCATCGTCTTTCATGCGGTGTCGTGTGAGTACGCGATTTACAAAAATTTCCGTTTGGTAACGTGTCGTTTATGGCGCTGCAGTCAACTTCTGACGCTCTGAATGTCAAACTTTTATAATTTTCGGATGGTGTTGTTGAACTTTGTCCCCAAACTACGGCTTTGTGCGTTATCTTGTTAACTTTAACTTTTACTATTACTTTTACTGTTACTGTAACTTTAACTTAAACTGTTAACTTTATTTCTATTCCAGCAAAAGAGCTACACGCACGTGATTGGTTCCAGTAGATTGAAAAGTAGAGCGGTCGTGGGACCGCCGATAAAAGCTTTGCTCTTTTGCGTTGAACGAGAATCATAAATTTGATTGTTATTCCATTAATCGATTGGAAGAAAACAGCAATCCTCTCACTTTATGCATACATGCACGACAGTAAAAGAAATATTGTAGCAGGAAGTATGAAGTTGATCGCAATTGGAGTTTCAAATTTCAAAGAAGTTAAATTCTTAAAGTCCATGTAATACACACTTGTGGCACAAGAAACACCGCAATGTGTGTGAGCAACACGGCTCGACGTATGCGCAGAGTCTATTGCACATATACTACACCGGCCTCCAGAACGGCAGAGAGGAAGAAAGAGAGATGGAGAGATAGCTGCATTTGTAGCATGCTATAGACGTATTGTGTCACATTTCGTGTCACATTTTTCGTGACGGGGTGTTCCCGTTTTTCCCAGTTAGGTCGCCTCGCTCAGAGTATATGTTTACCCTCCCAAAAGAAGCAAAGCTTCAAAAAAGCGTCATTACTGTAGTTTGTGATGTGCCGATAATAAATCTTGTTCAGGAGAAGGTGAAATTTTGATGATGTGATGAGTAAAATACGTTTTTCGTCATTATGAAATTCTGTTATTTATAATGCAATTCAACATTATTTCTTAGTTCATAAATTCGCGTCAACGATCGTATGCGACTTCCTCATTATGTGAATCTGTGCCGTAGTATCGCTAATCTTCAACCTGGTAAAACCGATCAGTAACATATATTGCAAAAAGAGGTGCATTCTGGACTGCACTCCGTAATACTGAATCCCACGTTCGAAAATGTGTTATAAGTTGACCTGATTATGTAAGAAAAAATAGTCATCAATTAGAATAATAATTATGCACAATAATAATTAAATTAGATATATATCAATATTCATGTACGCGGGATTTTCAATGCGACGCTCGTGTTCAAATTTATATAATCTAAATGGAACATCTTCGAATTATTTATTCAATTTAAACTAATTTTGTAAGGCGCCACGCTCGTTACACTGACAACATTTCATTTTTGTACAAACGCACTTTTCTATCACCGTGAAGAAACAATTTTGCGAACCTGATGAATCAGAAAGGAAACCGGAAAGATTGAGCTTAAGATGCTTATCATGAACGGAAATCGTTTCTCAACGTTTTTGGCGCTGTCAAAGTATAAAATGTGACCATTACACCAGCACAACGTGAATTTTGAGACAAACTCCATGAATCAATTACAATTATCCTATACATTATTTTTACCATTCAAATCATAAATTTCTGTTCCGCGGGTTTCTCCATAAATTTCTCCATAACGGAACATCATAGCACCATCGGGAAAATGGATGCGCGTTTGTGGACTTATCTGAGGAGGCGCTGGCGGTGTTTGAGGTCTCGATGTCGGTAGTGGAGATAGCGATCGTGGTACTGGTCTCGGAGCTGGTTCTGCAGGACAAATATAGTTATTTATTACCTAATGAGTCTACGAAATGATTGAATTAGGACTACGATCTGTAGAGAAGAAGGTTATTTTGAAGCACCTGAAAGAGAACGTGAATTTCAAGGAAATATATACAACCGTAAGTGATGAAAAATATGATTTTAGTACACCGGGACTCTGACCAGAAGCGCTCTAGCAAGCTTTGTTCCGAACATTGCATTTCGTTGATGTGGGGGTTCGAGGGGACAAACGGGGGTGGTGCGAGCTAAGCTAGCTAAGGTGCTGATGTACGAACCATAAACGCGCAGTTACTTAGCGGTCAATTTCGTGATTGAACGTTGCGTGTGTTTCACTCTTGCTGATAGAAAAAATGACAGAGAAAACAAGAGACATCGAATGATGTTCGTAGAAGGATAGCAATCATTACGAAAAAAGAAAGCAGCTGCCCTAGAATATTTACTATGGATCAAAATCAAAACCTGCGCCAAGTTATAGTCAGTAGACTCATCGGAGACAAAGCTACATAACAATTTGGACTTTAAATGACCCACCGTGACATTGTCGCATTCTGTGTGAATCACTTTGTAGTTTATCAAACAACTAAATATCCCAAGATGAGTCAATTACACACCAAGCTATTAGGAATGTAGATTAGGCAGAAATCAACATTTCCAGCGGACTTATTCGATTCCGTTTCCAGACCATTTGGCATTTCTATAAGGATCTCTGACCTCTAAATCGAATACTTCTTAGATTTTGGGTTTTTCCCGACGCTACAAACGTTTGCATCTTTGCTTTCAGATTGAAATATTTTTCTCTCTTATCTCTGAATCCATGCATGCTGTATACACCCATATATTCAACACAGAAGTATTCACAGTTTGTATTTTTAAGTATTTGCGTGCTCACCTAATCAATCATTCGTAATGAACTATGCGCATGTATCTATCGCTCTTAACATGCTTCTGATAAACTATTTTTGTACAATCAATCAACTATCCTCCTCAATTCTAACTAACATTCTCCGTTTTATCAATAGAATATTTTCCAAACAAAGAGGCTGATTCAGAGGCAGTTATATGATAATAATAATAATAAATCTTTATTAAGTTGCCAACCAAGAGAAAAAATGTACTAAAAAAATTTACAAGGTGGATCCAAAAAATATCGTAAAGGGTACATTTCAGCTCAAAGCTGGTCGCATTCATCCTTTAACAGATAAAGCTTTGAATCCTCATCAAAAACTCAGAAATGTGGGATAAAGATTCTCTAGTTTTTGATTTGAATTGTATTTCGGTTTTTAACATTATCTATCTCACCAGGGTCTGGTACTTCTTCGAGTGTATAAACCTTCCCATTGTAGTATACTGCAACAGGTCGTCCTCCCTGGCTTAATAGTCGAGGAGGTGGTAGTCCAGGGATCAGACGAGGAAGTTGGGCACGCAGATTGGGAGCTTCCCAATCCGCATGCTTCCCGCATTGCACTTAACTCTGGAAATGTAAATTTGCGGATTTTTCAATAACGATTTATCCTTACGAACCTTAAGATTTTTTTTCGAAGAGAGAAATTGTGAATGTTATAACTTTTTAGCATTCATTTAATATTGTGCGATTATTGCATAATCATATATTTACCAGAAGAAGTGCCTCATCAAATGCTTCACATATAATCATTATTTAGACACATAGAGAGAGAATTTTTTGGATGACAAATATTCTTGTTTATTTATTCATTTTGATACCATTATTTTTAGACTATTGGTTATTAGTATTAGTATGAAATGAATCACAATCCAGAAGATTCATGCTTTGTTTTGCCAACTATCCGACTGGAGGCCTATATTAGCAGCAGCCGAAAAAATCTTCGTGTGCTCTGAGTCATCATGTTCCACCGAAAATCCATATTTTGAATATGGCCAATATTTAAATGTAAAATATTCTAATGCATACATAATGGATTTGGTATTTTATTATTTCCTACTTACGATCAGAACTGAGAAATATACCAAGAGTAAAGAGGAAAGTACAAATAAAAATATCCATATTGTTGGGGACACAGGACTAATATTTGAAACATTTCTTCACCTGCTGCTGATAACAGACAATGGAAGTTTTATTTTCATAAATACCCGTCATTATCTACCCACTATAGATATAGATTGAATACATTAGGGTTCTGTAAACAGTTGAGCCATAGAGGTTCGCGCAAAGACATTTATTATTACTATTAAACGAGTAAACCTTATTTACTTTCCTTGAAACCAGATTAGCGCATTTCAACTTAGAAACGAACGAAATTTAAAACGCATTTCCTCGTCACGTGTGTGGGAATTGGCGGCTTTCGTTGCTTGCAGATCATCGCGAAAATGGCAATATGCAGCACACTGTGGTATAGTATTCAGAGGAGTCCGATCAAAAATATGACAGTAAATTTTACCTGGCGAAATTTACTTTTGTTTCTGCCATTGGATGGATACAATTATTATTACACCCGGAATTGGTCAATTTGGATACTTTAGATCACTAAAGACTTAGGTTCTGTCTAATCTTCCCATCGGAGCTACCCAACCCGCCAAATTTGCACATTCCTAGAAGAAGAAGAAGCAGAAGAAGAACTTTCCGGTACGCACAAATATCTAGCTTCCGGACGCGCATTGTATCCCGCAACTCATTTTCCTTTAGATCATTTACACCTCTGGTATTCCACACACCAAGTCTCCATTCATCACCTGAAACTTTTCCGGGGGCACGCTGTCCGTTGATGGAAGCATTGAAAAAGTCAGCTGTAATATTTCTTCTTTAGAATTCATATCATTCAGCTAGAAATGCTCCTATCTATTCCAAGTTTTACTTATTCTGTTGGAAATCTGCAATTTTACTCATTGGAAATGAATCGTTCTTAACTAGAATTTCTCTTCACTTTTATCGTCCTCGAATAGGTCAATTCAAGTTTCAGACCAGCTCTGTCCTGATGATAGTCGGAAACTCCATTCTGCTCAGACAAAGAACAGTATTACTTAAAAAGACATAATGTAGCAACAACGGAACCAGCAATAGCTCGACACGCTAACAAGGTATATACTTATGTTTTTGAGTAACAGAAGCCATAAGCAATAAAAGTGAAAAGTACTCCCACGTTTCGATGGTACTATGTTTCCTAGATGAAGTTGAGTAATGTACGACAGTTTTTGAAGTGTGTTTTGCATGACAGCAGAGTGTTAACCCCTTCAAACAGAAAATCGGTCAAAAGAATTATTTTGAAATTCCTCCTTATCCATTTGATGAGTCTCAATAATAAAAATATATAGGTTATAGACAAGTGCTCCCAAATTGAAATAATAATTTTCAAGATACAAAGTCACTCAATTGATAAAGATTCATAATATGAATCCAATTACTAAGAAAAAAAATCTAATACCTTAATAGGTTGGAATCTATCGACAATCATAATCAGTTGATATGCGAAATATTTAGTTCACGATCGCGAACACACTCAACCTTTATTACGAAAACATCAAAGTTATTTGAAATGCGCTGGATAGAATCAAAAGATAATAGGTAATAATCAGTGCGAATGAAGACATATTTCATCTACACGCACGCTCAGAAGAGTTTTTACTCGACAGATTTTGAATTCAGGTCCATGTTCAGTTGACGTTGAGATGGAATTTATGATCCCAAGATACATATAGAGGCTGGAGATCAGTATGGAAAGCAGTAGTGTGAGTTCGATCCGATTTGTATGCTGTGTGATCACAGTAAGCAAATAAAACACTTGGAAAACAAACACCACGTTGTAAAAAATTTCAAAAGAAAACTAAAGACGCAGTCACTATTCATACTCTTACAAGACACTCTTAGAGCAGATTATTTTTTGAAAAATTATACAAGAAAAAATAACTTGTTTCACGTAGACCATAGGTCAGTCCTGCGTGCTGTCGATAACAGACAAGTAGATCGCGATCGTTGCGAATACGTAAATGAGCTGCGGCTCAGATTTTTGGTTATAAGAACGCAATACGCTCCGCCCATTATCGACTGTCTCAGGACGCCTGACCCAATCGTGAAATTATATTTTGCTCGCGCTTTTCACAGCTTCAGCAGGACGTAATTTATTCCAATAATCCGCATTACCTGAGCATCGATTCCTTCGCATTTTCTGGCGCCGAAACATCTTCTGCCCGCGGTTTTCGCAGTTCTAGCTTTGTGCCAGAAAGAAAGTGTCATGCGAAACGAGAACAATTCCAGACTCCCTTGACCTTTACCGTGGAGATCTCGAGCGTGAGCTGGCCACGGCATTGGCACAAAATAAACCCACTCTATACCAATACCATTATTCTTGTAGAGTGCCTGTACTTGACTTTACCATCACATCGGATAAATCGCGACCGTACTCATGTATGTGAACCTATCTGAAGGTACGTGAGAATACGCCCATAAAAGTGTTCGTATAATTCGCATAGGTACACCTACTCACACAATGTATGTGGGTGCGTGCAGTGTATCTGGAATCCTGTGGATTTTTTTCAAAGTGTTCTATGGGCAATAAATTCCCGATCCACCCCGCCGCAACGCAATTAACGACTAACGCAATTAGTCCTCGGAATGGACGCTTAGTGCTTTCAGAACCTTAATACACAGCCAACGTTATTCGCCATGAAATATGCCTATTAGTGTATGATTTTTGTTGGGAAATTTATGCTCCACGAGAAGTTGATTAATTCCATTAAGTCAAGTGGTCGGTGCTTAAGAATGATTGCGTTATTGCCGCTCATTTATTTTTACATGGTTTTGATGTGATTATAATCTATCCGAATGCAGTCATTTATAAGGAACATTATCAAATTAAGGCACTGCAAACTCGATTCTTTCTAATCCATTTCTGTAGCTATTCTTTATTTTGGCATGTATTAGCATTTTTCCACCCAAAATGCTCAAGTGTCAAATTGAGCTGAAGAATCGCTTCGAAACATTGCACAGTGAGCAAATGGAAAAAACTGGATATAAGGAAATAGATATTAAAAGTACGGACATAAGCATATTATATACATATATGTTTCGTCGAACAATTTGGATGTAGGGGGCGGAAGCAGAATCGGTATCGAGGACATCATTTCTGTAATTAAAATCTAGAGAATGGTAGGACTGCCGGTGTGGATGGTAATAACTCTGAAGTGCTCAAGTTTAGTGGCGGATATTTGTTAGCGTGGCTGTGATAGTTTATGAATATGTGTCCTGTGAATAGCGCAATTCTGCATGATTGGAAATAGGCGATTATGGTCCCAATCTATAAGGGAAAGGGTGGTCAACGCTAGGGTGGTGGTTATGCCAGGGAGATCGTGTGCGGATCAGATATTTAGCCTGAGCCAGATCATAGAAAACAGCCTCAAAGTAAACAAAAATGGTTTCTGTGCATTTGTTGAGCTGGAATAACCTTTCAACAAGGCAAATAGAGCTAAACTTTGGGAGGGCCGAAAAGAATATAGAGTGACAGGATGGCTTCCGAAAGCAATAGAAGTAATATATAATGGTAGCAAAGCAAGTGTGTGAGTAAATGGATAACTGAGCGATTGGTTTGTAATTAAGCGGGGTGCTGGGCAAGGATGCGTTATATCCTCTTAGATGTCTGATACATACATGGAAAAATGTTTGAGAAAAGCTCTCTTTGACGAAAAAGGTGTTCTTGGGACAGTGAGAATTCGTGGCTTTGCGTTCGCAGATGATAAGATTGTTACGGCAGAGTCATGCGATGATTTGCAGAGGATGTTGAGCAGGCTGGAGAACAGTATGCAGAGCATGAGTCTTAAGGATAACGTGAAAAAAAATGATTGTGTTTGGAAGTAAGCGTGAAAAACAAAATTCAATATTGCTATTAATGGGGAGAGGATAGAACAAGTTGATAATTTCCTGTATCTTGGAAGTTTATTCACTGCCGACAGGATGATAGATGCAGAGATTTCCAGACGTATCCCAAAAGTGTCTTAGCTTAATGGTATAATACTAATAATATTGTTGCTCAACATCTCTATTTTTTCAGAATAAGAGAAAGTGCTGTCTAACAGTAGATGATTCAAACTTTATTATATTCTGAATGTTGAACTGTGCGACTTTTTCTTACCAAACTGCAGTACACATTCCGACAAATTAATTTTGTGGTTAATGGTGATTGCAGGTTACTTTTTTGTTAGTGCTACGAGGCTGCGAGGTACTTTTAACCGAGTTTTGCGGTAGTTGCTTTTTTACAAATGGAGTGAGCAGGAAATTCTTTCTGCGTGGTACATAAACTAATCCCGCAGTGTTAGTTTGCGTAGAACCTGTCAATAAGCATTCTACCTAAGTGCTCAGAGTTCGTGAGTTCCTCGAGCGGTTTCTACTGGAAAGTGGGGATTTCCCAAGCTCTATTGTTACAAAAGATATAACCTGGGTAGCTCATTAAACTCCATAGGCCATAAAAACTTAGTAGATCTTAGTAGCGTCACTCTAGTTCTTCATTCTCCAGAAAATTTACAACCTTATTTTCGAAAAAAATGCATGGCTTCTATATTTTGGCGCCAAAAAGGGATCATTTTCATGGAACTTATGCTTCAGAGGGAGACCACAAATGCAGACGGATATCGTGAAACCCTAAAAACCTCAAAAGAGCGATTCAAAACAAGCGGAGGGTGATGTTCATGAGGGTGATGTTTATGAAGGGAATGTGCCTGCTGCATGCAGCGCTGGGGTGTGGCAGTGCGCGTGCACGTAGGAGTTTTTTTTGTGCTAAAATTATAATTTTCGACAAGCGTGACAACATCTCCACTTGATTTTGTAATAATTACATTATTATTACGAATCTGATTCTTGACTTGTATTTCCTGGACGTGTTTTGCGGATTCATGTTCCTGTGAGCATGAATTTTCAAATTGCATGACTGCTGAACTCAAAGCACAGAGAGCCTAACCTATAAACAATGAAAATTTTGGCTTCGCAACAAAACTCACCTAACATAAAATTATTTTCTTCATGGATTACAAGAATCCTTCTTGAGAAATGTCTTCAACAGATGCAAGCAGTTTATTAATAGGAAGTTAACTCCAGGAGATGTGAACAAAGGTATTTAGACATAGATGCCGCAATCAAATGACACGTTCCTAGGAACCTCTGGTGCTAATAAAAATCTCATGGCAAGAGAGAAGACGGGAATTTGTTGTCCTGTTTCTCCTGGAGAGATTTTCGAAAGCAGGATTGGTTTCCAGAGGCGCCGTGATCAAGCGGCCGCATCTATGCCTAATAGGTATATTAGGCGCTATAAAGGAATTCAAAAACTCTGCAGTTTTTGTTTATTTCATAATTGAATATATTTCGACGGAACTGGAGTAAATCCTGTATGAAATTGTAGTTTCATACTGCCACATAGTTGGACAAGAATTATTCTTTTTCGATATAGAAAATAACATGGTTTAACCTTGACTACTTAGCACGATATATATAATAATGTATATATCAGGAAATCAGATTCCCTCTGGGAGCGTAGGTTCGTGTCCTACCGACTGGTGGTCACTCATCTCACGGTCGTGAGACGTGGCCATAGGTGTATTTAACTGCGGTTCGACTGGGAGCTTGTGACATTTTCCAGTATGACAGTTGCTCCCGGGCGGACCCTGCGGTGGTTGGTTAACCAAATTTTAATTTATATATATATATATATTTATTTATTTATTTGGAATACATTGTTTTCAATTTTTCAATTTTAGTCGAGCATGCAGCTGTTTTAGTGAAAAATTATTCTCTTTGTTCAAGAATTGAACCATCTTTGAAAGATGAAACAATTTGCTAAACACTAACCTTTTTCGTTGGAAAATAATGTTTTGGAATTGAAAAATTCAATCGTTCCGTAGAAAATTCGTCTATTCAACTTCAAAATTCGACTACTTCGTTGAAAATTCACCCTTATGTAGAAAATTTTATCTACACATAAAACTTCATTGTTTCAGTTGGGAATTCATGTTTTTTGTTTAGAGTTGGTCTTTTTAGTAGAAAGTCCATCTTTGAGGTTGAGCATTACTCTGTCTTGGTTGAGAATTTCAGAATTTTGTTCGAAATTCGTCTTTTTATGTTTGATTTAACTGTTTCTTAAACTGTGCCTTTCTTTGTCAGAAATTTGACTTGCTCCTTGAAAGTTGTTCTTCTGAATCGAATATTCTGATTCGAAAATTCAAAGGGTTTGTTGGAAATGTGCCCTGTTGGTGGAAAACCATTTTCTGTGGTTCAAATTTCAACTATTTGATGACAAATTCAGCTAGTATTATGTTAGAAATCCATCTATTTTACTGAAAGTCGAATTATTTTGTTAAAATTTAATTATTTTCTTATGATCTTCTTTGGTCGAGAATCCAACTGTTTTGTTGAAAATTTGTCCTTTTCGTATTCAAAATTCATACTCCTTATTTAGAAACGATTTTTTGGAATAAAAATTTAGCTATATCCATTGCAAGGATACACAGGAAAACTGGGCCTCTCAGGCCCTCTGGGCCCGCAAGGCCATGACCTACCTTCGCCCACTGGTTAATCCAGCACTGTTCATTTTAGATAACAAAGTGGATCCAGATACGATAAAATGAATCGAACCGACAATCTGATATTTTTAATATGCATAATAGATAAAAGCGGACTAAGAGCTTTTGGGGCCCAGGGCGAAACTCGTGTGAGGGCCCCTCAACTTTACTTTTGTAATCAAATTATTAGTAACGGAAGGGTTAAGAAATATTAATTGACGATACTCATTGAGCTATTGATTTATTAAACACATAGTAATGTTTATACTCAATTAATAAATATATTATTTCGTATTTTTATCATGTTGTGGAGGCCCCCTTAATATGGGGGCCTGGGCAGACCTCCACCCCCCTTAGTCCGCTACTGATAATAGATTATTCTGCCTTCAATCCATGGTTGGACAAACTTCCAACAGAATTCGAATGCACTTATTTTGTATTGATTTTTGTATGTATTAGGCTCTTTGAATCTGATTCAGTCACATTGCCTGATGCATCAATGTAAGATAAACTAAAATGAATTATTTCAGTCATTTTTGTCAATAATGAATCGATTTGTCAGTCGAATTGACTCATTCAAATCAATATTTATCAACTAGTGAATCTTGGCGACATCTCCGTTCACATATGTATACATATGGGTAATTCTCCAAATACAGGGAACTTTTGAAATCAGTAAATTTTTTTCGAAAATATTTTCAAAATTGTATTTTGTGATTGACATTAGATTCATTACCATAAAAAAGAGCTTCGGAAAGTATACACGCTATAAATTTATTTTAAAGGCTTGTGGAGCTGTTTTACGTCACGCTCATCTTTTCATCAATTTTTTTCACATAAAATGGATGAATCTTTGATCATAGGCTAAAAACGAAGGGCTTCAAGCAGCAATTGAAACGTTTATCTACGTGAATATGAAAATTTAAAATATTAAGGTTATTAACAGTTTTATAGTGAGAAAGAATATTTTTTCAGTTATAATTATAGAAAACATATTCTTTGTTTCTTTCGATGCTCGTATGACTAAAACAAGATAATTTATAAAATAACTGTTCTTATTAGTTTTGAGCAGAAGCTTTCCGGAAAGGCACAGTTTGATGTCGGGCCTCCCTGACAAGTTGAAAATTAGGTTACGTCGATGGAAAACAACGCAAAAAGTGTTCCAAAAGTTTCAAAGTAGAATGCATTGGAAAATCCTTATGCAATTCGTTTTCTCCCATTCTTATACATATTTTTACCTTTCATTCATTAAATTTTGTTTGCAAATATAGAATTATTTGCAAATTACGTCGATGGATACTAATAAAAATGCGGAAGGTTTTTGTTACCTTTTTTTTTATTTGTGGTAAAAGTTCTTAATTTTTACGCTCAAAGCTTGCAGGAAAGATTAGTGGAAGGGTTTTTCTGGGTATAGCCCAGTTGCGCGCGAGATACCTGGGTTACCTTCCCCTTCCAGTGACCACTACCCCTCACGCTTGTACCTT
>WSXT02112750.1:0-11151 GCA_011762715.2 Neuroterus valhalla
GAGAGTCGACTAGTTTCAGCTCTAGGGTTGAAACTTCGGAAGTTTCAACCCTAGGGTTGGAGCTTTGCGTTTCAACATGCTCTACGAGCACTGAAAATCGAGTTTTCAATAGAGGCGTTATGAAAAATAATTTTACGTGTCCCTCCCCTGTGATGATCCGGCAGCTCAACTGACGAGCTAGCTCTGACGCGAAAGAGATAGAGGATCATAAGCACAGGTGTGAGCGAGACATTTCGAAGGAACAGCTATCCTTGTCCTACCATAGCGAGCGATCAGAGGTGCGAAAGGGATGGATTGGACTCTGCCATGCTGGAACATTCTGAAAACTCTCAATTTCAGTCTGGCATATTTAATTAAGCATCATCGGGCTGATTAAGACAAGGTATGAATGCATGGATGTATAATTTGAATCCTTGCAATAAGCTCGTTAAATTTTTGGTCGTAGCAAAGGCTGCGTTTAATTTATGCAAGCAAATGAAAAATGCGTTCCGGTGATTCTGAACATTTTTGTGTTAATCTTAGCGTGGTCGTTGGCGCTCGTTTCTCTCACCTCCGGCCAACTACCGCTGGCCAGGATTTTCCCAAACACCTGAAATTTCTGAGATATACCAAATTCGAAAACTTTTTGAGTTTTCTCAAAAACCCGCCCCTGAATGATCCCGAATTTTCAGCTTAAGCTTTTTGAATACTCTTTTAGCGATTTCCGCAAAAAAAAAGTTTTATGGTATTTTTTTCCAAAAACGACCTTTTTTATGACAGATTGACTGTACTATTAGCCTCTTGGTAAATTTCCTCTCAAAATAAGCGTTATTTGGATTTTAAAATTATGCTATACTAACGGTTGTTGAAAATTATATGAGGGAGGGAGGGCCACAAGGAGTCATAGCCTGAGGGCCCCAAATTTGTTAATCCAGCACTGGTCACACAAAAGTTATTTTCAAACATTGTTCAAAATATAAAGCTCATAAAATTTCAGTGTTCGGTCCCAATTTTACTAAAATTTTATGTAAATCAATATTACTGTGTCCCCTTGGATACATATAACTGAAAATAATGTTAGTAATAATGCTAATGATGATTGTCTATATTTCTATGTTCGATCTCTCCATCTTGGTTTCCAACATTTAAATAAATGACAAGAAGTTTTAATGTTAAACGAATTTGAAAGCAAGTGTCAGGACAGGTTGAAAACTATTCCCTCCGTGACAAATAACACGATCATAATCCGATCTCGGTAGCCAGAACGACACGACGAATCACAATAAATATTTCGGTGGAAGGTGAGATCAAAATATAATCCGTTAATGTTCATTGGACATAAGTATCAGTTGGACATACGTCAAGAGTCGTGTCAACATAAAAGCCAAGGATGCCGTATAGCAGATTTCTCTGCTGAGCTAAGTGTCTGCGTATTGCTCAAGGTGTGTAAATGGGCGCGGTTATTTTGTACAAACTACCGCCTATTGAAAGTTGTTTCTCAGATCCGTCTGAGAGGTGCTTCGGTATGTATATTCAGCTCCGTATACGCGAACATCGATATTCTCTCCACCTTCAAAAATGAATAATGATAGCAGTGACTCCTCAGGTTAATTCTCTCGAGAGCAGGATCTCTTTTCGCCATACGTTATATGCTAGTTTGAAAGAGGATCAGCATGCAAGAGGTATATGTACTTATTAAGAAAATAAAAATTATCCTTCTACTTGTACTACGTCCTGCACGGAGAAAAATTGATAGACAAACTTGGAGTGTCAAAATTTCGATTGTCCATTTGAACTTCCAGATAGTAACAAATACTATCCATGATTTTTGTTTATAGTCAGATAGATCATAATTTTATAGTCTTTTTGAGTATCTTCGGAGTGTCAGATTAACAATGTAGGATTGTCAACTGTTGAAATGCGCGCGCAAATTGAAATATCACGTAACCATTGTGGTACCAAGCGCCGGCGCGCCAATTTCAACATAACCTCTGGGGTTAGCGTCACTTGACTGGCAACAGTGGCGTCACTTAGCGTGCCGTGGGAAATTAATGTGAATGAGTGTTTTCATTAGAGCTTTTTTCATCAGGAATTTCGGCCCTTTTTGGTAATAGATAAGTAATCGAAATTCCACTCTGGTTCAATCATACTTAATCTACGTTACATTATTTTTAATCTTTCCACTTTTTTTGTTTTAGGAAAAATGACAGGTCAACAGTCGTCGACCCACACTTACCTAAAAGGAATGCAATCCTGGAAATGCAGTGATGAAATAATTAAAATATTCATAGGTAAGTTTAATCAAAATCAAGGCTTCAAAAACAACAATTTTCTGTAATCTAAAAGAAATTCTAAGCCGCATACCGTTTCATCAAATCGAAGAAGACAGTTTTCCATTTTCAACTTCTTTGGAAGCGGGATATTTTTATATTTTAACATAAAAGTTGCCTCATAAGGAGGCTTGCATTTAATCAATTGATAAGGATTGAAAAATGTATTTTCCCTTCACGCTGATTTATCCTCCCGTCTGTTATATTCCAGCGGGAACAAAAAAAAGGCAAGTGCATTGCTTCCCGGGTTTTTGACGTGGTTAAACATAGCCTGCAAATTACTAAAAAATATATTTTTATACTGTATTTATTTTTTCTAATTCTTCTGAATGTTTAATTTTTGTCCATGCAAGCCTCTCATTTTTTTCCGAAGTGGAATAGGGCCATTTTTAACCATTTCGGTTAAAATAAAATAGACTGGAACTCTGAGTTAATCAATCGGTCCAGTTAACGCTTTATCGTAGATTCAATATATTGTGTTGACGAAACAGCTGTTTCCATATACGGCTTTGATTTGAGGTATTAGATCCATAATCTTTACAAATAGATAACTTGTATATATTTATTTATAAGGCATTAATTAGGTTCTTCAAGAAGGATCTCGTGGGCAGGCATACAATACTCTCTTCATCTATATATATAAAAATCTCGTGTCATGATGTTTGTCTGGACTAGACTCCGAAACTCTTGATGAAATTTTGTATTCTGTGTGTAATTTATTGACCGAAACCTCAAAATTCCACGTTATCTTGGTTGAATGCAACCGATAGATGGCGTCGTGTTTTTATTTCTTGATTCTACCATCTATTTCACGTCACATGTGTTTTCTAAATCGACATACGTGTATCATTTTTTATTTTATTATAATTGTTCTGTGTATCGTTTATACACAAAATAATAATAATTATCATTATTTGACGTATTATAAACGAGCCACAGCAACGCGTGGCTGGGCTGCTGGTATATGGGTAATTCTACACAGACAGTGTTTTTCCGTGTCCAAGGGTTCTATTGCTATAACTATTAGTTGTATCATTGTAAAACTCTGCAAGGGTCTTTATTTTAGTACCTTATAACAAGTTGCATAGTAAACATTGAATTGAGTTGTCATACTTAAGAGCAAAAAAATTGTATGCGTGCCTAAAAATGGCTGTAAGAGGTGTCCACAAATGCGTGAATCATATTTTAGAGCCACGTAGAATATGAATAATGATGAAATTAAAGAATTTATTGTTGTGGGCCTCAAATTTTGAATGAAAATAACAATTTCTATAATTAATATTTCAATTTGAATATACAATATTTAGAACATATGCACGCAAAGATAAGTGTCCATGGAGATATATTCGTGGTTTCATCGATACACAAACAGCGATCATTTGACAGCCAGAAATACCTTTCTGAGACCAGTTTTGGCGTGGAATTGAAGAGAAAACCTCTCACTACTCATACCTGCAAATTTTGAGCGGAAAAACCGAGAACTTCCTTCAGAAATTGGAAAAAATCTGCGGGAACCTTGCGTATTTTTATTAGTATCCATCGATGTAATTGACCATTAATTCTATATTTGCTAACAAAATTTAATGAAGAAAGGATAAAAATATATATCTGAATGTGAGAAAACGGACTGCAGAAGGATGTTTCAATCCATTGATCTGTAAAGCTTAAGAAACACTTTTCGCTTTGTTCTCAATCGACGTTACCTCTATCGACGTAACCTCCATCAACGTAACCTTACTTACTTTCAGCTGGTCAGGGGCGGTCTGACACTAAACTGTGTCTCTCCGAAGAACTTTAGAAGAAACGTAATGAGAACGGAATTTTTTCGGATAAATTATTTTGTTTAGTTGATAAAAGCACTAAAATAAACAAAGAACATGATTTTTTAAATTAAAACTGGAAAAATATTCTTCTCATTTTGGGACTGTTTGACTTCTTGCTAACCTGGATTAAGTTTGATACATTAGCAGAGGTTAGGTTTATATAATCTAGCATAATCAAGCTTTAAGTTGCATAAACGGTTGTTGTTTATTTACTAACATTCAGTTAGAAGGTAAAAGTTAATCATTGTATTTACATGTTTTATGGAATTCTTATTTAAAACTCTGATTGAAAGTGTAGACCTAGAATTTTTCGTGCAAATTTTGTTTTGAGAAAACTGTGTTTCATGAAAATGGTTTTTATTTATTAATTTTACTAAATTTAAAAATATATATAATTATATTTTTCTCGAAAATTGTGTTCATTATTGAATTTAAACGTTCTTCAAGTACTATATAAAATTAGATTTCTAGTAGGAAAAAAAACAGCGGAATGGCCATAAGTAAAAAGCAAAAATCAAATTCACCAGCAGAATTTTGAAAAGAAGAGGAAAGATGACGAAAAGAAAAAAGACATTTGGCGGCAAAAGAATGTCGTAAAAAAATTAATCAAAAACCCTCTCGACAAAGCTGATAAATAAATAAAACATAGATAATCAAGTAAAAGTCACAGAAAAATAAAAAAGGATCTGTCGTAAGTGGAAGCTTGAAAAGTTTAATCTCCAAAAACCTTTGTCATAAAGATGAATTTATTTATTTTTTGTAAATAATTATGAACTGTAAACGTCACATTTTTATTAAGGAAATTGATGTTAATACCAAATTAGTAACAACTGTATATTTTGTATCGATGTCGGTTGTTACGATTGCAAAAATGAATAATATTCAAAAATTATTATTATTTGTTATTACAAAATTGTAAATAATATAACCTATATAAATTATAATATTTATACAGAAAAAAATAATTTTCTACTTTATATCTTTCATTTTCACACTATAATCAAAGATTGATCTATGCTATCTAAAAGAAATTGATAAGATAAAGCGTGATATTAAAAATCTCAAGAAGCCTTCAAAATAAATTTGTAGCGTGAATACTCCCAGAAGTTATTTTTTTTATGCAAGATAAACCGAAAACACATACTGGATATTTGTAAAATGATCTATATTCCATCGAATTATTTTCAATAATAAGTGACTGTTTATAAAAAGCACTATATCCATCGTGAATGACTATGAGTAGAAGATTCATACTTGTTTGTGTGAAAAAAATCGAAACGTAAGTATTGAAAAATGGTCATACAATGTATTTATTGATTGAATTTATTTGAAAAATGTAAAATATTATTGCAAAGCACAACGTGCACGGCAGAAGACCATTGAGTAGAGATTCATTGTTGTTCGGCTGAAGGAACAAAATTTATCTACCGAAAAATAATGGGAAAATGCATTTGTTTATAAACGTGGTTAAATAATGAGTGTTTGTTATTAAAATACGAATATCTATAATATAGGATCATAAGTAAAAGTTTCACAATTGATTCTGAAGGAAAAACTAAACTTATCTTCGGAAGAATAGTCAAATGCTCCGAATGTTCATAAAATTTGTTTAAACAAAACATAGTTGTTTTCTTATAACACACTATCAATCAGGAGAAGTTTTCTGGAGATACTTGCCCGTGATTCGGCTTAAAAAAAAACAGAAAATTTCTATTGGAAAATGTCCAGATTAGAAATTTGTTCATTAAATTGTTATGAACTATTGATAATTCATGTTGTATTTCTCCCAATCGCAAATCGACATCCTTCTACACCTACTCTTTCAGGAAATATATGTTCAAATATAATTTTTGTTCAGGAATTTGTTTATATTGCGAATGGAGAAGATATAATTTTTGTTCAGAAATTTGTTTATAACAATATCAAAAAAAATGTATGCAGTCAGCGCTATCGGAAAACTTCGGCGATGAGTTTCTGCATCAAATAAAATCATTTGCAGTCAGGCAATACATTTTCCGAAGAAACGGCAGCCTTGGAAATGTAGAAAAAAAAAATTTTTATTTTTTTTATCACTCCTTAAATCTGAAATAGTGAAAATTCCACTATTTCAATTAGTGAAAGCTACTTCACTATTGAAATAGTAAAATCGTTTTCTTGCATCATTTCAATTAGTGAAATTCACTATTGTCATAGTGCAATTTTCACTAGCACTCAATTAGTCAAAAATGACTAATTCAAATAGTGAAACTGAAATGAAGGAAAAGTATAACCTCAATTCCTTATTTTCGATCAAACAAATTTGAAATATACTTATAAGTTAATGATATAACTATAATACTTGTTAGTAGCTCGTGTCATAAACTTATTTTGAAAAAAAATAATTTTTCAAAATAATATTTGTCTAAAAATTCAATCGTTTCTATTTAGTTGTGCATAATTATGTGAGAATATCTCTATTGAATATCAGAGTGAACCGACCAAATAAATTACCCATTCTAAGAAGTAAGAATAGATAATATATTTTTAAATTGTCAGAATAGATGTTCAATTTATTTTAAATAATAACGCATCGACGCGTATCCAAATATTTTTCTGTTCCTTCTCAAGATGCGCAAATTACAAAAATTTTCGAAAAATTAAAGGGGCGACTGAAATATTAAGAAAAATGAAATTCCCGACATTGTAAATTTACAAATTAAAAAATTTCCATATGATAAAATTCCTGAAATTGTAAAATTGCCGACAATATTCTTGAATTAGAAATAACAATTATTGTACGAAAATTGTATTCAGAAAATAAATTTAAACAAACAAAATTGTTCTTCCAGAAATAGATTCTCTTCAAGTATTGTAGTTTTAAATTGAAAAAAAAATTTTTGAACTGTAAACATTAAAAAAAATGTGTTTCAGCAAAAAGAATCCCCGTGATTCTCAATACGATAGTGACAATGACTAATTTTAAAGGCTTTAGGTATTGCGATTTTCATATTATTTCTTTGTATTAATAAGACAAATAGACTCGTTATGATGTGCAGTGGTTTATTTCAAGTTATGAATAACGAGAAAATTGCGAGGAAGATTCGGAATGAGTTGCAATGAATAAATACGATTGATTGAAATAATATTGCATTGATTATTTTTATCAAGACCAGTGACTGTAGCTAATCCACTGTTTAAATTAGCGAAATCCACTATTATAATTAGTTAAATACGCCAAATCGAAATAGCGAAATCCACTATTTGAATTAGTGGTAATCACTTTCCGCATGAGTGAAGTCTTCTAATTGAATTAGTAAAACCGTAAAACCACTAATTGAAATAGTGAATTCCACTATTTCACAGTGACCCACTTTTTTTAAGAAAATAAAAAAATTATCAACAAAGTAACAAAAGAGATCGGACCGTGAGTCGATGCGGAATTCCATTCTCTTTTATTAAAAAAAAAAAATTGCAAATCGGATCAGCGGTTTGGGCTAAAGTTGATTTGTCCAAAGACACTGTTTTTGCCCCACTGGCGTAGAGACGACACAGCGAAACATAATCATCAGAGCTTTCATAGTCCTTGCCCGAGCAGAAAACGCAAAAGCGCGGCGAGAACGCTGTCGTAAATTCACGGCACGCTGTAAGCGTGCCAAACCCTACCAACGATCGGAAGCAATTTACCAAACATGACTTCGGCGTGCCACGTGGCTGTAAAGCGTCCCGCGAGAAAAAAAACAATGTAAAAAAGGAGAATCAAAGCCGTGCGCGATCTAACTTTCTTCGTCACGAAGACGTCGCACAGTGGTTCAGATCAACAAAAAAGTGATCAAAAGTTGAAAAGTTATCGGATTTACATTAAATCTATTTTTTGCATATTATTTTGATACCTGGTTCCAAATTTTTTGTTAAAATTCCAAAATTAAAAATAGCGGACCTAATATGGCAACCAACGCATACTTAATATGACTAATTTTTGGATAAATCCATTATAGGAAGAATGTTTATGTTGGTGACTTTGAATATGCCAAGAAAATTGCGAATTTGAGAATAGGAAATCTTATATGTGGAAAAGGATTTGTTGGAATTTTTTTAAGTGTTCAAAGTTTGTTAAAAATGGTGTTTTGAATATTTATTTCCAAATTTTTTATCCATATTTAATCTGTTACGTGGAATATAAGGTGAACTAAAATTAACAAAATAATGCGAATAATAAACAATGACAAATGTTGTTTCATGAAACTCTTATGTGTAATATTCTTGTTCTTCAGATGAATAAAAATGGTTCCACAGAAAAGAAATATTTTCGAAGCATGGATATGCCAAATAAGTGAATTTTTTAATAAAAATTGTTTATTACAATGACAAATGTTGTTTCATGGAACTCTAATGTATAATATTCTTGTTCATTAGATGAAAACAAATCTGTAAATTCAAATTCGAACTCCACCAAAATGTTGTAATATACGGAGGCGCGCTACGATGCGTATCAATTCCTGCCTGTTTGGCTTTAGTAATCAGCGTCCCAAATGAAAACTTGCAATTTCTTGCAAAAATCTTTTATGGAAATCAATACATGAATTCTTCCACAACAACTCAGCACTTCCACTTTTTACGGCTGACCACGGCTACTTCCGTTTTTTCAATCGTAAGTTGAATTAATAAAAAAACTTTCTAGCATTACAACAATAATTGAAGAAGTTAATTAAAATAATGAATATGTATTACCTTATACATTGAATGTCCGATGAAAAAGATACATTATAAATTTGTATAAACGTTTTCTGAAAACTATTTATTGGTTCTAATACAGCAATTCCTAAAGCTAAGGTATGTTTTTGGTGTTGCGAGCGATTTCTCGAAATGTTGAACTTTGAAACCAATAAAACTGCTGAAAATGATAATATTTTTTCATTTTTTTTTATTTCCATGTAGATTAGACATTAAAAAATTGAAACTGCTTAATATTTCCTCAAAAAAATCAAGTCGATTTTTGGACTTTCAATCGCCTTTTTTCCGATCTGAACCACTGTGCGTCGCGTCGGCCCTGTGCATGTTACGATCGTAATAAAATATGCGGAATCTAGAAAGTTAGTTTTTCTATTGCTCAAGGATTCCAGAAACCAATAAAAAGGAAAGGTGCTGAATAGAGTGGCCCAAAACATTTTTTTTCGTATTTTTATGCAAAACGCCCGGAAATTTGTTCGAATCCACAGAAAAATAAATGCATTTTTTTCTGTTTCGAAAAAGAAATATTTAGAGGTGCCGCAAGCCCCGTGAAGTTGAACACGTATTTCCCACAAGAAAAAAAAGACGTTTTTGTAAATTTTATTCAGAAATCTCAATATTAGATGAATCGAGTTCAAAATTCACCATTTCTCTGTACAATTGGTCACAGAATACGAATAAAATATTACTTTTGAAATATCACTCCCATAAGTCTGTTGTGTAGGGTCCCGAAAAACCCCCATAAGTGAAAAAATCGTTTTTCGAGTTTTTGACGCTAATTATAATTTTTTGCGGTTTTTTCAACGCAGATTGTTTCAAATACATGAAATACTACTTAATACTGATGATTAGATGTTTATTCAAATTGTTTAAACAATTTATTATTGTTTTTAGCAACTTTCTCTTAGAAAAGGGTTAGAAACTCAAGGTTTTTTCTTAATTTTTCAACTTATTTTCAACGTTCCAGTTAAAGCGAGGTAAAAATTAATTGAAGTTAACAAAAATAATTGTTTAAACAATTTGTTATTATTCATAACAGTATTCTCTTAGAATAATGCTATAAAGTTGCGGTTTTTTTTCTGAAATTTTAAACTTTTTGTTCGATTTTTACTAGAAGTGGGTAATTATTTATTATAATTTAGCAAAAATAATTGTTCAAACAAATTGTAAATGTTTATTGCTATCTTCTTCTAGATTAATACTACATAGTTGCGGTTTTTTCTTGAAATTTTAAACTTTTTATCACTTTTCAATTAGAGTATTGTAATAGTTAATCCATGTTGAAAATTAAACTATTTCAACAATTTATTATTATTGCTTATAATATTTTCTTTGCTTAATGATAGAAACTTGCGGTTTTTTCTGAAATATTCAATTTTGCTCCACCTTTTTAGTTGTGAACAAATAATAAATCAACATAACAGAGAATCATATTTTAAATAGTATTGTGTTGTTTTGAGTAAATTATTTTTGTTCTTTTCCCAATGTTAAAAAAAAATAATTAGTACAAAAAAGCTGAATTCATTCAGTGAAATTTAAATTTCGAATTCTCTACAAAAATTATGGATCCACAATGCAAAAATTGAATTTTTAGGAAAGCAGTCCAAATTTCCAAACTCAAATCAAATGAAAAACAATCTAATTGAACCAACAAATAAATCAATTCAATCTAATTCAATCTAATTGAATTTCATTCATATTCCATTCAGTGCAACGTCAAACATTTCAGAAAAACCACAACTTTCTAGCACTTATCTGAGAGAAAATGGGTATAAACAATGATGAATGTCTGTAATAAGCATGTTTGTTAACTCGCATTAATTATTACCTCACTATATGTGGAAAGTGGACAAAAAGCTTAAGAGTTTAGAAAAACCGCAACTTTTTAGCACTAATCTAAGAGGAGAAAGCTATAAACAATAGTAAAATGTTCAAACAATTATTTTTGCTGAATTTAATCAAATATTACCTCACTTTATGTGAAGTGGGCAAAAAGTTAGAAATTTCAGAAAAAACCGCAGGTTTCTATCATTAAGCAAAGAAAATATTGTTAGCAATAATAATAAATTGTTTAAATAATTTTATTTTCAACATGGATTAATTATTACAATACTCTAATTGAAAAGTGATAAAAAGTTTAAAATTTCAAGAAAAAACCGCAACTTTGTAACATTATTCTAAGAGAATATTGTTATGAATGATAAAAAATTGTTTAAACAAATAGTTTTGTAAACTTCAGTTGATTATTACCTCGCTCTAACTAAAACGTTATAAATAGGTTGAAAAATTCAGAAAAAACCTTGAGTTTCTAA
>WSXT02112761.1:0-11151 GCA_011762715.2 Neuroterus valhalla
ATATTCGTGATCAGCGCGTCAAAATACGTCGGTGTACAGAGTTTCAAAGAAATCGGAGGTAAGCGCTTTTCGGAACTCCACCCCATTAGAATTTCATTTATATATCTTCAAAAAAAGATCACAACTCTTATTCAAGCTCACTTCCAAAGAATTGAAGGGGATTTGCAATAGATATTTCATACAGATTTTATCCAGATTTTAGTTGGTTTTCTATCGTATTTTGTTTTTTTTCGGATTCTATTTCGAATTATTTTGAATTTTATTAAGGATTTCTTGGACAATATTTAAGACTCGAATTGAATTTTTATCTTATTTGGATTTAGGTATTATCCTTTTCTTATTAAGTTTCTATTGTATTTATGTTGTATTTGTATTTAATCCGGTTATGAATGGATTATAACTCTCCTTTTATTCGTATTTCATTTCTATTCAACTTGGACTTTGTTCGGGTTTTAGTTGGATTTTATTCAGATTTCATTTAGATATCTTCCAAAAAGGACACAACGGTTATTCAAGTTTATTTTCAAAGAACTGGACAGGATTTGCAATGAATATTTTATACAGCTTTTGTTCAGATTTTAGTTGGTTTTCTATCGTATTTCAGTTGTTTTTTCGGATTCTATTTCGAATTACTTTGAATTTTATTAGCGATTTCTTTGACTATAATTAAAATTCAAATTGAATTTTTTTCTTTTTTGGATTTAGGTTATATTCTTTCTTAATTAGGTTTCTATTGTATTTATATTTTATCCGGTTACAGAATGTGTGTTACCAATATTTTCTTTGTGTAAAAGTGACAATTTTCAATATAGATGAATCTCTATTCGGCAAAGCTGCATGATTTAACGAGAATGAGTACCTTATGTTTGCCCTTCTAGTTTGTTTTGGTGGAAATTCGTATTTTTTATGGTTACACTTAGTAGCCTTTCTTTTGATTAGCGTTTTCCTTTAATGGCGCTAAATTATTTTTAACGAAATAAAATTAATTAGAAAAAAAAGTCATCTTCAGCGGTTTTTGCAGGACCGAGTTTGCTCTTTACCTTCTTAAAGACAAAACTGCAAGAGACTGGGGCCCTCCTCAGTGTGTTCTAACCAATAATAACTTCTTTTTTTGGCTTCCGATTTTATTTCCTCTTTCAAATCTTTGCATATCAATTTCTTTTTCGCCAGCAGTAAAACGAGGCTGGAATCAAACGAGTTACGCATACCCCGAAAGGGACTTGGCTTAATGTTATAGTAATATTATTGATGATAATAATAATAATAATGATTATAATAATAATAATAATTATTATTATTAATATTATTATTATTATTATCATAATTATAACAGATGATTAATAAATGGAACAAATGTATTTCCAACCAAATAATAAAATCTTTACCAATAAACTTTTAACTGTCAAAGATGAATTTATATCAAAAAAAAGATCAATTTCCAACCCTTAGATAAAACGCAGAAAGCAGGACTCAATAGAACTCAGAGGCTCATCTGGCTGCGGAATAAAATCGAATACTTGATCGCAACCTTGAGCGAGTTTACTCCCGTTCGGAATGGTGCAAGATTTTTTTCTAATATTTAATAATTATATTTTAATAATCAATATAAAATATAATTTTAATAATTACATTTAATATTATTCAATATTAATTATTTCTATTTTTTTTCTATTTTTTTCTGTACACTCATCGCTTGCTTGGTGACTGGTATCGGGGGTTGTAGTCCTCAAGCGAGAAGCAATTAGAAATCCAGTTCGAACCAGATTTGGAGCGACGACTGACTAGGCGAAGGTAAACACTCGGGACCGTATGTATAGTCTCTGAACCGGTGCATGAATACGTGCGTCGCAAGTCTCCAAGTAATCAACTTCTATGTTACGCATTACGGTACTGCCTTCTCAAGGCTGATGGTCGAGTGCTGCGTCGTGCAAGGCTCGGGGGGAGGAACAGAATCACTCAAGCATGAACAGCCGAGAAAGTGGCACTCTGCCGAGAGGCCCCCAGGCAAGCGATGAGTGTAATTGTATTCTCATAGATTCTTATCTACCGCGGCATTAAATTGACAGGTAGCTGTACTCGTATTAAAATCATATTCCGTTCCAGAATACATCTTTACTGGTCCAACCCTGGATACTTCTTTTAGAGAATCGAGCCAGGGTTCTCAGATGGGCGTATTATTCCCCTTGGGAGAAAATATGAGGTCAATGCAGATGAACGGCTCGCGATGGAACTATTACACATAACAGTATTATAGTAACGACGAGTTCGCATTAAAGTAGCGGTGGAACGGCTTATTAGTAAAAAGCATGACAAACGACTCGCGGTTTACCCCAGCTTAACCGTGGACCAACCCCAGTAGGGCCGTAACCAGTGTGCAACACGGTTGCTCCCAGTGATATATTGCGATTTTTAGTCACGCCTTTATACGAAAATAAATCCCGTCGGTTAACATGCGACTCCCCAGATTCTCCTGCAGTCCCCAACCTGGAACTTGCGGCTGGGAAAAAAACCGCCAGCTTTAAAAAAAAGGACATTTGCGCTTGTTAGAGTATCCCGAGCGTCTTATCTGTTCATCTTAGTTCAAAATTAACATTCATTGGGAAGAATAATTGTAACAAGTGTGATCACATTCGCTTTGTTTTCAAGAAACCTTTTCTCTTCTCATCCTTCTTACAATACATTGCTTCCTTTACTGCATTTCCTACTCTCCATCTAGCTATCCTTGTCGATCTCTTTTCTCCCCATCCCCTCTCCAGATATTTTGATAATCCTTCTCTTTTTATTGCCTTATACCATTCGTTGTACCTTGATTCCCCTTTCCTTGCCTATCTGTCTGTTATTTGCATTTCTTCATCTCTTATTTACAATTCTCCATAAACTATAGTACTCTCTACTTCCATCCTGCGATCTCTGAAAAATTCCTTTCTTTCTCATTTCCATCGCATTACTTGGTTGGCCCCATCCCTCTTATTTTCACCTCTTTGCATTACTCTCTCGCCTACTCCACTCTCTTCCTCTCTCTCAATTTCTCTTCAAATTTTTACGCCCTCTTTCCCACCATGGTTTTCAATCTCTCCATTGGAGTCTCCTCTCTTACCATGTACCCTACCTTCTTCCATTCTACTTCTGATGTCCATCTGATATATCTCTCTTGCACCTTCTCTATCTCGTTTCTCTTTTCCCATCTCCATTTATCTGCCCCATAGTTTAAAATCGGCTGTGTCAGCGTATCAAACAACCCAACACGCCTTTTGTAGTTCTTTTTATACCTCCTTTCTCCAAATATTTTTATCACTTCATTACTTCCGAAAGGAGTAAGAGAGAGGGAAGAAGGAACAATATAGTGATGAAAGTAAAAGATCGGAGGAGAAGGATTTGGAAGAAGGTGTACATGATGTGCTAAATAGGATAAATGCGGAGGTACTGGTAGGAGAAGTTAGAAGTATCAGAAGGGATGATGGAAGGAGAGATAAAATGGCGCTGGAAAAATTGAAGAATAGGGAAGATTGGAGGGAAGTAATGTTGAAGAAAGGCCAGTTGTATGGAAGTGAGCACAGAATCGAAGATGATTGGACACCAGAACAAAGCAATATTCAATATAAGTTAAGGAATATAGTAGAAGAGGAGAGAAGGAACGAAAAGGAAACGTGGGTTGAGTATAGGAAAATAAGAATACAAGATATATGGTGGGATTGAGATGAAGAGGCAGAAAAGTTAGTAAAAAGTGCGGTGTCGGGGGACTGGCAGAGTAAGGAAGGAAAGAGGGAGGAATATAAAATAGAAGAAAACAAAAAGGAAAGGAAGGAAGGTGTGAATGGAAAATATGTTACAGGAATGTAGCAGGATCGAAGAGGAAAGATTGAGATTTTATGAGGAATTTGGAGCAGTGGGACGTGGTAGTTATGATGTCAACGTGGCTAGATGAAAGTACCAAAATGCAAAGAGGAGGAATAGGGAAAGCAGAGCAATGGAAGGAATGGTGATGGGAATGAGGAAGGAATATCTAGCCGAGGAGGATAGGAGAGTGATAAAGGGAAAAATTGAAGGATTATTGGTAGAATATATAAAGATGGGAGGAGAGAGATGGAAGATAGTGGGAGTGTATGTGAACGGAGATATGCAGGAGAAAACTGAGGAGATAAAAGAAACTAAGGGGAAAAACGAACAGGGAATCAAGATTGTAATTGGAGGAGATTCCAATGCAAGAATAGGAGAATAAGGAGGAAGAGAATGGGGGGAAGAGCGAAGAAGAAAATCCAAAGACAAGATACTTGATAGGAAAGGGAAGAAACGGATAGTCGTTTGAGGAAACGGGATGGATTATCATAAACAGTACTATCGAGGGAGATGAGGAAGGTGAATATACATGTTTGGGGGGCAAAAAGGAACAATCAATTGACTATGTGATAGTAGACGACGAGGTAACAGGGAATGTCAAGAAACTAGAGATAGGAGAATGTATAGATTCTGATCACTTTCCGTTAATACTGACGTTAGAGGGTAATATGAGTACTGAAGATCGAATGAAAATGAAGTAAAGGTTAATAGAGCAGGACGAGGGGATACATCCATAGAAGGAAAAGAGCAATCCTAAGAGAAGCTGAAGGATGTAAAAGTGGAAGAAGGAAATGCAAATAAGGAAATGGAAATATGGAAATAATGATAGGAGAAATTGAGAGAGTTTTAGAGGGGACAAACAAGAGAGAAGTTAAGGGAAGGCCGGGGGGGGGGATGGATGCGATGAGGAATGTAAAGAGAAAAAGAAGGAAGTGAGAAAGTAGCTAAGAACATGGAGGAAAGGAAAAAGTAGTGGAGATGAATATAGAAGAAAAAAAAGGAATATACTGAAATGTGTGATAAGAAAAAAGAGAAGGAAAAATGGAGGTTTTAAGAAGAGGTGGAGAAGGCTGGAACATCAGAAGAGGTTTGGAAAGTAGTGAATAAAGAAAGAAAAAGAAGGATGAGGGTAAACCAGGATATTGAGATGGTAGAATAGAAAAAGTGTTTCATGGATTTGCTAGGAGGGGTAGAAAATAATGTTAGGGAGGGCGCAAGAGAAGGGAGAGAAAGAGACGACGAAGACGACATAACAAGAGAAGAAATATACAATGTTTTAGGGATAATGAAGGCGGGGAAAGCTCTAGGTCTGGATGAATTTCCAAATGAAGTATAGAAATATGGCGGGAACGAGCTGAAGGAATAGGCATGGATAATGTGCAAGAGGGTATGGAGAGGAGACGGTGTTAAGGATTGTATTGTTCCGATCCCGTTATTAGGCCTGCCATTCCTTCTTCACCATCTGTTAAGAGCATTATATCATCTACTGATGCCAATGTGTATATTTTTCCTGTATCTAGCCTCACTCCTCCCCATCCTTTCTCTCTTCATCTCCTCCTCCAAATCTGAAACTGAAATATCTAACAGGAGTGGTCTCAGCGAGCATCCTTGTCTTACACCTCTAGACATTCGAAAACGTCCTCCTATTTGTTTCTCTGACCTTATACCTTACTTTTTTGTCTCCCTAGAGATTTTAGATTCTCTTACCCTCAAACATTCTCTTATTCCCTCGTTTCCCATGACTTTTCCTATCTCTTCTCTGTCCAATAAATCTAAAACTGCCTTCAAATTCACAAACATTGCTGTCCAACTTCCTTTCTCTCTTTTAATTCTTCTAATAATTATATATATATATATATTAGCAGATAGACATCATCCATCACTCCCAAACCTATCCTGAATCCTGTTTGTCTCTACTTCTTTCTTGAATCCCTCTGAAACTATTGTAACAAAGTTACAGTAGTTTAACTGTTTAACTATTTTTCATATCGGCTTCAGTGGCAACTCTCTATTATTTCTAACCTCATCCCCCTTAACTTTTGTCATTATAGGTGCCGCTATCCCTTCTCTCCATATTTCTGGCTTGCTTTCCTCTCTCAATGTCCTGTTGCACAGTATCCAAGCCTATTCTTTCAATTCCTTTCTCCTATATTCCTTTACCTAATTGAGGATTTCATCTATATCTGCTGCCTTTTCCTCTTCCTTTCCCTATGTCTTTCCTATCGCTATTTTCTTCTCTACTCTTTTTAACAATTCCACGGAATAATATTTCCATTCTAACATTTCAATCCCTTTAGAAGGCTTATTCCTTTTTTCCCTGTTTCATACTTCTTCCTCTATGCTAGCCCTTTCTGCCTCCTCTCCAAACTTCTTCTTCTCTTCCTTCTTTTTCTATCACATAAGGCATTGTACCCCTCCTTCTTTCTTATGTATTCTTCCGAACTGTCATTCCCTCTTCTTCATTTCATCAATTATTTTATAACTCCTAGATTCTTTTTACCTCTCTTATTGAAATTCCAATTTCTTAATTTGAATTCCCTCCTCTCATTTCCGCCATCTTTATTTTTCCTCGTGATTCTTCTATTCCTTCTGCTAACAAATTTCCTTATCCTTATGTTTCCTACTCCAAATTTTTCCCGGATGTTTATCGTTCATCACTTTTTTCTTTCTCCACTGTTACTTTTAGTGGGAGATGGTCCGAGTCCACCTACTCCCTCATTCCAAGCCTTCTACTTTTTTTGTTTACTTGATCGTGAACAATAAATAATCTATTACTGTTCCCTTCTTTCTCTATTCACTAGTTTTTTTTAGGAGCTCCTCCCAGTCTCATAACTTCCTTCTCCCAATTCTTTTCCTCTCACATGATACCTTGCCTGGACAATGTGCTAGCATTAGGAGTCTAGGGAAAGATATATGACATCGATTAAAATTTTCACGAGCATCGTTAACGACTCAACGATTTCACGTGAATGCAGCTTTTTGTATATCTGCAAAATTTCTAACCAATCTTTACACATTCTCTATGCTATTGTTTTTATCTTCACAATAAATTTTGAGTCGCAAAAATCGGATTTTTTTAAAGATTTTTGATATTTCTCATTATCGTTTCGTAAAAGCAGTAAAAATGGTCCAATTTTTGCGATTCAAGCTTCGTTGTACTGATAATCATGAAGAATTTTGAATGTACCTGAGCTGGTGGAAACTTGTGCAAAAATTGCCTTGTAAATGCGACATTGAAGAGAAGCGTTAATGATCCAAGTATACTTTTTCTAGCATTGACACATGATACTTTGGTGGAAAATTATGCGCTCACTAGCACTGACATGTGCTTCCCTGCCTGATCAATGTGCTAGCATTGAGAGTCTAGGAGGAGATATATGACACTGGTTGAAATTTTCACGAGCATCGTTTACGACCTATAGGTTTCACATAAATGCAGATTTTTTTATTTTGCAAAACTTTCAACCAAATTCAACACATTTGCTATGTTATTGTTATTAGCTTCACAACAAAGATTGAATCGCAAAAATCGGACTATTTTTACTATATTTGAATATTGTTCATTATCGTTTCGCAATAGAACTAAAAACGGGCCAATTTTCGCGATTCAAGCCTTGTTGTACTATTCATTATGAAGGATTTTGAATGTACCTGAGCTGGTGGAAACTTGTGTTGAAATTGCCTCATAAATGCGACATTAAGGAGAAGCGTTCACGATCCTAGTATACTTTTTCTAGCATTGACACATGATACTTTGCCTGATCAATGCGCTGGCATTGGGAATCTAGGAGGAGGTATATGACACAGGTTAAAATTTTTACGAGCATTGTTTGCGACTTTTAGATTTCGCGCAAATCCAGCTTTTTGTAAATCGCAAAATTTTCATCCAATTTTCACACATTTGCTATGTTATTGTTATTAGCTTCGCAGCGAGGTTTGAATAGCAAGAATCGGACTAATTTTACGATTTCTGATATTCTTTATCATCTTTTCGTAATAGAAGTGAAAATGTCCAATTTTTGCGATTCAAGCTTTGTTGTACTGATAATCATGAAGGATTTTGAATGTACATAAGCTGGTGTAAACTTGTGCTGAAATTGCCTCGTAAATGCGACATTAAGGAGTAGCGTTCACGATCCTAGTATACTTTTTCTAGCATTGACACATGATACCTTGCCTGATCGATGCACTTGCATTGGGAATCTAGGGGGAGATATATGACTCAGGTTAAAAATTTCACGGGCATCGTTTACGACCCATAGGTCTTTGCGCAAATGCAGTTCTTTGTATTTCGCAAAATTTTCATCAAATTCTTACACATTTGCTATGTTATTGTTATAAGCTTTACAACAAAGTTTGAATCGCAAATATCGGACTGTTTTTTACGATTTTTGATATTCTTTATTATCGTGTAGTAAAAGCAGTAAAAATGGTCTAATTTTTGCGACTCAAGCTTGGTTGTACTGATTATTATGAAGGATTTTGAATGCACATAAGCTGGTCGAAAATTGTGCAAAAATTGTCTTGTAAGTTCGACGTGAATGGAAAGCGTTAACAATCCTGAAAAACAGAAGGAGATATATGACACAGGTTTAAATCTTTACGAGCATCGTTTACGACTTTTGGATTTCACGCAAATCCAGCTTTTTGCATTTCGCAAAACTTCAAACTAATTTTAACACATTTGCAATGTTATTGTTAGTAGGTTTACAATAAAGTTTGAATCGCAAAAATCGGACCATTTTCACAAATTTTTATATTTTTTATTATCGTTTCGTAAAAGAAGTGAAAATGAGCCAATTTTCGCGATCCAAGCTTTTTGTACTGATAATTATGAACGATCTTGAATATACATAAGCTGGTCCTAGGATCGGGACTCTAGGGAGAGATGTATGACACCGGTTGAAATTTTCACGAGCATCGTTCACGACCTATAGATTTCACATAATGCAGCTTTTTGTATTTTGCAAAACTTTAAACCAATTTTAACACATTGGCTATGGTATTATTATTAGCTTTACAATAAAGTTTGAATCGCAAATCCCTGTTTACAACTTATTTATTTGAACTCGGAGGTAAAACATATAGAAAAGTGGACATGCCGAATGGCACGCGGAAGAAACGAAGTTCCTTCCGTTGCCCAACAAATTCTGAATATAAATGTTACTCAAATAATTATATAAAAGTGATGCGTGTCTTTGGAACATGCGGTAGGAATCGATTATGGAATGCGTATATACGTACGTCCTTTCCCCTTAGCACGCATTCGAAACTCCGTTCCTGCCGCATGTTTCAAAGACACGCATTTCTTTTATATAATTATTTGAGGAATGTTTGTATTCAGTATTTGTTAAAAAACGGAAGGAACTTTGTTTCTTCCGCGTGTCACTTGACACGTTCACTTTTTTGAGAGCACTTTGAGCTGTGAAGTTTGAAATCAAATAAGAAATAATTTGCATAATATAGTTTTCATCTTCGAGTTCTAGAATCCATCATTCTTCCTACAATGTATAGAATCAAACAGTTTCTTCTAGATAATTACCATTATAAACGCTTACAAGCAGGAAAATTTTATTTTTCGAATGGGAGAATTCAGGAGATATCCTGGAATTCTAGTCCAAAGTTTGAGTAGCCACCTTCTATCAACTTTTGGAAGAAGTTTCCTAAAATAGCCACATTCTCGTTCTTACTCAAAGATAAATTCAAATTTTCCTCTATTTTCAGACCTGAAATCTGCCGAAAGTGAAAAAAAATCTCGCAAATTCCCCAAGAGTCTTTTTCTCAACACCCTCACTCAAGTCTCTCCATCCTTGACGTTCATGGGGGAGTATATAGGGTTGGGGATAGGGCTGGACGTGAAATATAAGGCAATTTCATGAACCATTAAGAGTGGAAGTTCATAAGTCGACGCCGCTGGGAGCACGTGTTTTCGTTGTTAACCCATGTAGAAGGCAAAATGAGATTCCGACAGGGCTAAAGTCATGATGGGAGTATAAAAATTTACATTGACGTTGAAAAATAGGCATGTACCACGAGGGCCCAACTAAGACCAGTTTACATGCCTTGTAGACTTAACTCCTTTCCCCTCCCCACCCTAACTGAACCTATTCCATCTGAAGATACACCTCGTCTCAAAAAATGTGTTTGGTGACCCCTTCTGTTCAAAGCTTGATCACAAAAAAGGAACAAAGCTAGAAACGTTATAGTATAATTAGTATGTATTTCTCTTGTTTGGAAGAAAATAGTTGTTTGTTTTCACAAATACGCAAAACCTTCCTTCCTTTTCCAGATAAAAAATGTTATCCGAATTTTATTTTCATTTTCATTTATTTATTCGATAAACGGTAGCAATGAAACAACAAGCAAGATAAATTTTCAGCCAAGCAAAACGATTTTCGTACAAGGAAGAATTTGCGTGTCGCGGGACACGCGACGGAAATGAATAACCTATATCTTGTTTTTAGTTTTCAACCTTCTGGGATGAAAATTCAACCAATGGGTCAAATTTCAGATACAAAAAAATTTTAATTCTACCAGAAACAGTTGCATACTTATATTTTGGTGAAATAGTTATCTCCCCCGCCCCCAACCCACTTCTTAGACCTATTCACCCCTCGTCTCACAAAATATGCTCTGCAGCCCCTTTTGTTCAGAGCTTTGTCGTGAAGAGAAAAAAAGACATAAATTACAAGAAAAAATATCTAACAAGTTTATTTCTCGGATTGGAAAAAATTCCTTCCCTCCTTTGTCACTGATCATCACACAAGGCTTGAAAACCTCAGACTGACGTCACAAATACAAACGCCCACTTCTACCCTTTGCATTCGGAATCGTTTCTTTAATTTTTTTTTGTAACAAAAATCAAACGAAAGATATGAAAAACTACTATTTTAACAGACTTTACAGCCCAAAATTATTTTAGAACAGGGGAATTAGAGGGATTTTTCACAAAAATGAGGCAGCTGAATTTTCGACAAAGGAAGAAGATTTTTCAACCAAATGCTTCGATTTTCAACAAAAAAAAAAAAACAAACAATAAATTGTAGACCGAGAAGATGCATTTGCGATCGAATATTTGAAATTTCAAGGAAAAGATAGAAATTTCAAAAAAAGGTGAATTTCTACCCAATTAGTTAAAGTTTCAACATATAATGATAAAAATTAAACCCCTTACCCATAAAGAGGATTTTTCAACTGTAATTGCAATTGTAATTGTAATCTATTCTCATCCCTTTTGCGGGTTTGAGGGCCTCCGTTCCCTTTACAATAAGTTACATAAGTGCCTTAAATTACTTATTCTAACTTAATTATAAC
>WSXT02112772.1:0-11151 GCA_011762715.2 Neuroterus valhalla
AATTTCCGGTAATTTCTCGGTCAAGTCGCCACCCTGAATTTCTGATTTTCTAGGATAAGACAAGTAAATTCTCGGTCTTTCAATTAAATTCCTGGTCATTTACCGGTTTTTTCTCAGTCAATTCAATTCCCGGTCAGTTCCCGGTTTCCTGGTTAAGTCGCAACCTTAAATTTCTAATTGTCTAGGATAAGTCAAGTCGATTTTTGGTTTTTTTATCGAATTCACGGTCATTTCCCGGGTTTTCCAGGTCAATTTAATTCCCGGTCATTTCCCGGTCAATTCACCACTCTGAATTCCTAATTTTCTAGGTTGAGACAAGTAAATTCTCTGCTTTTCAATCAAATTCCTGGTCATTTACTGGTTTTCTTCGGTAAATTAAACTCCTGGTCATTTCCAGGTTCCCCGGCCAAGTCGCTACCATGATATCGTAAACAGATTCTTCTAACATAGCTGATCAAGGTAACTAGAATGGGGATCTTGGAATAAAATTATAAAATTTTGAGCCTTTCATATATTTGAAGCGCATCAGATGCCAAAAGGCAATTTCGCAAGTGGAACACAATCCCCAAAATTCTCTTTAATTAATATACATGCGTCAAAGAAACCGCTAATCGGAAAACACGCGCTGATTATAGACTGGTGTAATCGACAACTAACTGGTTGGCCCATTGTCATCAGGATTTTCTGCAGTGCCAAGTTAAACCTGCAATGCAGATCCACTTTTTCCATTATTAATGGTATCATCCCTCAAACCTTCAAAAATTCATCTGATTCAAAATGACTGGATAATTAATAAGCGTTTTCTCTCTGATTATCGGAACTTTTGAAATGTTCCCAAATTCCTCCTGAATTGGAAAATGAAAATTGCATGTTTGAAGGGGTGTGAGTCCGATCCTCTACGAACCAGATTCAATTATTCCGAGTCAATGATCATGGCACAGTTTCGTATTTCATCGCATTGTTCGCGCGGTAAGCATTTGTCATAAATCGCTTCTGAATTTCGAATGCATTTTTCTTCAATTATGCCTGCAATTTTTAATTCAGGATCAATTTCGAACATAAATTTCAATGAAGGTGCTCAATGAAGCAGAAAACCTGGAATATGAAAATGAATTTATTTCTGAATTAGAATTTCTGCAATTCACAGTTCAAGTAGAAAAATCTATCCAATTTATCTCACATGATAAATGGATATGAATTCCTTGTTAATTTGTTATGGAAATATTACAAATTTTCAATTCTGTTGTAAGAGATAATGTGAGTTTGATTGTATTTTGTAATTTACAGTTTTGAATAAACTCTATTAGCTTTTTCATTTTTCAATGTTACAAATGGAAAGCTGGAATGATTTTTCTCTTCTTTGAAATATAATAATTTTGAAAAATGAGATATTTGGCTGTTTTTTTTCCAGTGTTTGGAATTATATTTAAGTTATCAGAAACTTTTTGAAGTTTGGAATTTTGAAAGCAGTCATTCTTTACAATTTTGTGTGACCAATATTCTATCGAATCAGTTCTTCCTGTACCAATTTATTTTTCTTAATGTTAAAAACAATATTGAAAAATTTTTATTCTAACAAAATTTAATGATAAACGGGAAAACTGGAACTTTTATTGACCGAAAATTGAAAACTTCATCGTGAAAATACGAAAAATGGCGTCTTTCTTCTTACAAATTAAAAAAAGATTTTATCATTTGATTTGAAGAATGTAACTACTTTGTTGAAAATTCAACCAACTTTTGGTGAGAATTCAAGTATTTAGTTGAACATTCATTTTCAAATTTAAAAATTAAACTATTTCTTCGAGAATTTATGTACTTTGTGGAGGATTTGCCTTTTTTGTAAGAAATTAATCTTTACCGTTAAAAAATCCAGTTGAAGATTCATGATTTAATATGAACATTCATCAGTTTCTTTGAAAATCAATTCCTTCAACTGAAAATTTAACTGTTTCATTTTTAGTGGGTAATTGATCTTTTCTAAATCAAAATACAACAACTTGGATGAAAATTTTCTTTTTGAGTTGAAAGCTCAATTATTTCGTTAAAAATTCACATTTTTGAAAAATCGATTCCTTGATAGAAAATGAAATTTTACTTTCAAATCAATGATCTTGTTCAGAAATTTTTCTTGAAGGTTAACCATTCAAGTCGAAAATTTACATATTTTTTATTTAGGTCAAAATTTCATCTAGTTGAAAACTCTTATGTTTGGATTGAAATTATTTTTTTGAGCCAAAAGTGTTACTATTCTATTTTCGGTTGGAAATTAATATTTTTATAGCTCAAATTACACCATTTTATTGTTGTAGTTACAAATCCATTTGTTTAGTTAACCAAAGAAGACTAGTCAGTCAAGAAAGAAAAAAATTCCAAACGGATTCTTGAATTTTCTGAACAGTTAAAAAAATTTTTTTCTAAAAAGTATAGACAAAAAAAAAGAATAATCTACAAAACACTTAAATTCCCAGGTCAAAAATATATATCAGCAGAAAAAAGTACTAATTTCCCCTACCGGAAAAGAAGTATTTAAAAAGAAATCAGAGTTGAATTCTTGAGCAAAAAAGACGAACTCTGATGCACAAAATATTAAACTTTTAACAAAAAATATATTTTTCTACCAAACAGCTGAATCCCCTAACAGAAAAAGTTGAATTTTGAACAAAAGAGTAATATTCGACCGAAAAATTTTTTTCAGTTGAGAATAAGAATGAATCCAAGCACAAATGTTGAATTTTCAAACCCAATAAAAAAATTTCCAAAAAAATAGTAGAAGTTTATTAAAAACTATGAATTTTTTAACAAAAGAGATGAATTTTCAATCGGGAAAGTAAATGGATGACTTTTTAAAAAGTTGTCAAATTATCCAATAGGAAAGATAATCTTTTAACCAATAATAAAATAATTCAATTTTTAGTTCAAAAAATCAACTACTATCGAAAAAAACAACGCATCTTCATAACGGGTAGTTACATTGGCAACCATAGATGAATTCGTACAAAAAAAAAAAAATAAAAAAAAAAAATAATAATAATAATAATAATAATAAGGTTTCTCAATCACAAATAGTTAGATTTTCATGATATTTCTACATTTGTGAATAATATATTTTTTGTTTCTTCTATTCTTTACACTGTATTTTTTTTGCTAATACCTACTGAATAATTGGTTTGAATATTCAACAGCTTTCTGCTGATAGAAATACATAAGAAAAAAATTTTAGGACTGGAACAAGAACAGAAAAAGTATGGTTTTTCAAACAGTAATCTCGGTGTTCTTAGAATTATCTTTTTTCAGCTTGCACACTGAGAAAAATAAATTTAAACAAATCCAAACATGAGCATTTTTTTATATCATATGATATATAAAATTTCTAATACTGGATAAAGTCCCATTTAGCCTAAGTTTTTTGAAAAAAAGTTTTACCCAAAATTGAAATACTAAATCGCTCTAATCCATGCACTTGAAATGGGGAAATATATATTATCCTTTGGCCCAGGAAGCAGAATTTCTCAGTGCTACTTTGGATGGCTGTGAATTAATGATAAGTTGGGTGAAGTGCACTTTGTACGATATCAAGGTAGTCACCGCAAAACTTTCAGAAAAATGCACCCTTTTCACGTAATTCGTCTTCAGTCAGATTCATTTTTAGGTCACTGCTTTCTGCAAAAGCGAAGAAAGTTTTTCTTTATTCATTTGTTTTCAAAATCGAATTCTAAAATATTTTTTTATTCATTCCTAATCAGTTTTTCAGAGAAAATTTCGTAATTCAAAGAGAATGTAGAAAAAGGCAATGTTTTTACAGGAAATGTGGGATTTCAGAGATGAAAAATTGTAAGTTTATCTTCAAAGACTTGAGAGCTTATATAACTTTTTTTTGAAAGAGTAAAACTCAATTTATGTAAGAAAGGCAGAAATAAAGAGAAGGTACTTTCTAGTAAAGAAAGTGGATAAACGATGCTTTCGTCGTGAAGCTCGTACCTGATATCATTTATCAACGTCCAATTGAGAAGAGCTCGAAAGACGCTCCGATCACTTCGAATTATATTGAGGAGATTGGCTTTTTTCAATTGTACGATCAATTAATTTTTAGATTGAAAATTTTCAATTAGTTCAATTTGAATATCGAAAACAGAATGAAATTTCTCCTTTTTTGGCGCTCTGATGGGCACATTATTAAAAAACTATTATTCAATTATTGACAGTGCTTTTTGGAAATGAATTGCTTCAATAAAGTAACCCGGCCGATCACTGAAGTTAAGTAGCGCTGGGCACGGTTAGTACTTGGATGGGTAACCATGCAGAAAAAGCGCCTGCTGTTGGTATATTGGCGGGAGACTGTTGTCCTCCCGTATATCGAGCTCAACCGATTATGACTCTTTACGAGTTACGCATACTCCGTAAGGGATTATAACCCAATGGTACAAAAAAAGGTCAAACATGCTTATTATAAATAGCAGAATAGCATTAGTTTGATTTTCCTGCTCGTTTCGCTTATTTTGTTATTCCATTTCTTCTGATGTTTGTTTTTCGCCTTTGAATATTCATAAATATAACATTATTAAACATTTTTATTGTTCGTTCACATATGCTTAGAATACGTATATACATTTATGCATATATAATTAGATGACAACACGATGATGCGGGATGGATGCAGAGAGCAGTCATACTTGGGTCGCTCCGTGTCATTAGGACACACAAAGGTTTCGCCAGCCCTTCACTGTGATTTTTTCGTGCAGGTGGTCACTCATCTCACGGTCGTGAGACGTGGCCATAGGTGTGTTTTACCGAATTCGGAGCTTGTATTATTTTTCCTGAATGACAGTTGCTACCAAGTGGACCCTGGAATGGTTGTGGAACCAATGTTTTATTTTTATATAGAAAATATTAAATTCATGAAATAATAATTAAAAAAATGATTAAAAGCAATTTCTGTAAATTTATTTATGTACTCCGTTATATAAAATAGGAATATTTTCTAAAGAATAATTTAGAATTAATTAATGATAATTGTCGGACTATTAAATAGGTGAAACATAAAATGAGATAAAACTTAAATTTAAAATAAAAACTTCCGTTTAATTTTATAACTGCAATATTAATCAAAAAGCACATACAAGAAAATATTTAATTCCACAGATATGATAAAATCCACTGATGAGGGCCAACACGTTTGAAGGAATTCAATTGGTTTCAATTCCCCTGACCTACGTACATTAACATTTTCTATCAAAATTTATTATTGAGGGTCAATATACCCCCCCACCTTCCCCCTACCCATTAATAATCTCAAGAAATTTGAGAAACAGCCAAGTCACGAAATTAATTTCTAGAGATGATAGGATGGAATGAGATGGAAGGATTCGTGACTTTTTTTACAAAGGAAAAAACAAATTATATTTTCGGAATGAGTACACCCCCATTGTTACAGTATTAGCGTTTTGTTTCAATTTTGTTTAAATTTCTCTTTCCAATTGCAGAAAACTTCCGTTTAGCTGAACCGCTACGCGACGTAAACATTCGTTTAGATGAACTCGGGAGAAATTCTCACTATTGTCTCCCTCCGCATTGGTGTTTCTAGAGGTGACTTCTAATTGGTTGCTACCGTCAGTTGCCGTGTCTACTCGAGAGTAGTGGGGGTAGAGGGTGCCGCTCGAGTTCAGCTAAACGAGCGTGGAAGCCTTCGGGTGAATGGAAGTTCAGCTAAACGAGAGTTTAGCTAAACAGGAGTCTACTGCATTCAATTTTCAATAAACTAATACGAACTTCTGAGTAATATTATTCCCCAAACATCAAGGGGGTAAAAATTAGTAGGGTGGTAAAAATTTTCCGAAAAATCGAAGATATTTTTTTTGTAGTTTTGGTTGCTTCTAGCCCTCAAGAATAATGTAGAAACCTTCCTTTACCTCAGATGGTATTGGAAAGTCATTTAAAATGAGATTCGCCGAAAGGTCTCGAGTGCAAGATCTTTCAACGCGTTTTTCTCGAAACAGTGTTTTTTGAATTGGTATCCACGATTTCGACCGATCGACTGAGCCGATTTGCCTTTTTCTTTTTCAAAATCTTCAGAAAAGACTTGACTATCTAAGACCTTTGATTATTATTCTCAATTGATATTTATCAACAATATGACACAATTAGTAACAAAAAAACAGTCAAGAAAAAAAACAGAAGTTGCACTATTTGTTTATTTATCAATGGATTTTTTCAGTCGTAGGTACTTAGATAGCGATTCATATGCACTTCAAAATAAAATTTGTTACGTTTGTATCCGATCATCCACAATGAAGAAATCATGGGTGCCATTTTTAAAGACGGCGTCTTCCAGTCGCTCGTATCTCCACCGGATATGAACGAAAATTTACGAAAAAATTTTTTTTACTCCATAGGACGTGGAAGAACATAAAAAAATCTAAACATTCAAATAAACATGTTTGTGAAAAAAAATTATTGAGAAAAGGTCGTTTTTACCACACTACCCCCTTAAAATCATAATTAAATAGATTGAATGGTAAAAGTAAACATTTTTTCCTTGAAAATAATGAATAGAACTTTATAATGTTTTAGTAACGATGAATTATTTTGGACATTTAGAGAATAAAGAGCGTCTGAGGAGGTGTTAAAAATATACCAAAGATTACAGGGCGTTAAATGATAACTTTGAAAATTCTGCAGCAAAAACGAAGGTATAAACTGGGTTGCAAGTAGAATTCCACCAGTGTTTACTTTACCTTGGTAGTGCCGTGCGGTTCAAAATATCTCTGTGTGGTTCGATGTTGAATAAATTTTGAAAAATCTAGATACAATATTTGGGTAGAATTAATGTGCTCTTTCATATTTTTCCATACAAAATTGACCTTTCAAACAATTCTATTATAAAATTGCCAGACTTGTTTCGAGTAGCCGCAAAAAGTCGAAATTTTAGGACACGCGAAGTGCTTTGTGTATCTTTTCCTGTTGTAATTTTAAACTTCTTCAACTTTCCTCATTCTAAAAGACTCGTTCTTGGCAATACATATTAATAATTTATCACTTTTATTACCATAGTTGAATGCAGCTTTCTCCAACATATCCAGTGATACCAAAAACTCATTTTTTTCTAAAAATGTCACTTATGTATCTTTTTACTTTGTACAAAAGTGCAGGACTATTGTCAACGAGTTTCCGTTGATTAACGTCTCTTGTTGAAATGTGGCTGCTCGCTCCGACAGAAGAAAAAGATCCGTTTCTGTCGCTTGACGGAAGCTTTCGAAGGAAATATCGAAAGTGGACTGGAAGAATGAGAAATGGGGAGGAAAAAAACCACCGCAAAAACAACTCGATATCTGTCACTGGGGGGACAGGTCTGAGAAATTAACTCCCACGAAAGACAACCAAAGACCATTGGGAGCGGAGGAAGAAACAAAAGTGGAAAAATGGTATGAAAAAAAGTCAATACAATAAGTATTTGAATGAATAATTCAAACTTCTCCAAATTCCTGAATAATTTCTCTTATATTAAATTAAATTCGATAAAAAAATTTTATTTTCAACAACTAGTTATTGCAAAGAATCAAAAATAAATAAATGACTCTTCAGTAATTTGTTCTAAACATTTTAAATTATTTTTTTCCATTTCTCCAATGATTAACTAAATGTTCCGTGTAACGCAAACACAAACGAACCCCATAGTAAGTATAGGAAAGATGCCGCTGTACACTGCTACATACCGCTTTCAGTGGGGAGCGAAGGATGGAGAGAAAGAGAGCAAGCAAGCGATGGAGAGGAATAGAAATGGATGAAGCGAAAGGCAATTAGAGAGGGGGAAGTCCGATCTTCTCCTGACAGTGTTCCAGCGTTACGCGTTAAGCTGAAATTCTCCGCGTTTGTTAGTTCACAACGTGCTATAAAAAGGTATCACTACAAGAAGTAGAATGAAAGGAAACCTAATCCAGAAAAGGAAACAAAAATATAGAAAAGGAGCTACGTATAAAGAGGCCACAGGAAAATGAGAATAAAAACTTTATATGTACAGCGAAATATGTATAAAACCACGAAGTACATAAATGAGTTCCCATCCAGGGGTACATAAGACGCGACGCATGAGAAATATAATTTTGAATAAAATTTTTTTCGAATGCTTGAAAGAATGGGAATAAGTGATTTCATTTCACAGCTAAAAAATCTGAATACAGTCTCTACACTCTTTCTCCTATTTCCCTCTTAACACTTTTTTGGAGAATTCCTCTTTTTCCCCTGATTTCAAGAAATTTTCCCTTTTTCATGTTTTGTTTGCTTAAATGCGAAGGGAATAGATAGAACTCAATACCAAAATCGCACAATTTTTTGTTGAAAATCAATTGTCATAACTGAAAATTTCAATTTTTGATTCAACATTAATAGGTTTTAGCTGAAAATTCAACAATTTGGTCAGAAATTTATGTTTTTTTTTTGGAAATTCTTTTTTCTTGGTACATAAGTAATCTTCTTGAATAAGAAATCAACTACCACGTTGAGAGTTGAATCACTTTGTTAAAAATTAATGTTATTATTTCGAAATTAATTTTTTTGCATGAAGGTTGAATGATTCTGTTGAAAATTGGTTCTTTTTTGGTTTGGAAATAATTTGGTCGGAATGGAAATGTTACTATTCAAATATTGGTAAATAATTTATCTTAATTTTTTTGAAAACTATTATTGCCCAATTGAACATTCTTAATTTTTGCTTGTAAATTCTACGATTTTGTGGGAAATTCATCTTTCTGGGCTTTTTTTCAATTAGGTTCGTATTGAATCCTTCGAATTATTAATAAATTAATCTTTCTTTCGAAAATTTGTACTTTCGGGTTGGAATGCAACTATTTTTGTAGGAAATTATTATTTTTGGGTTAAAAATGCTATTTGAAAATTAATTTATCTCGATCGAATTTCCCTTTTTCTAATTAAAATTCTAATTATGTTGGAAATTCGTCTTTCTTGTTTAAACCTAACTGTTCTTGATTCAAAATGAAAAAAAAAACATTAAACCCGAATATCAAGTACGATATCTTCCGTAGGGAATCAATTTTTTGTACTAAACATCCATCACTTCAGTTGGAAATCGGACTGTTTTGTGAATATTTCAATTTTTTTCTTCTAAAGTTTCTTTGGCTTCAGAATTTAGGTATCAGGTTGAAAATGAAATTTTTCTTGATAGAAGTTCAGTTTTTCTGTTTAGATTTCCTAGTTAATTGGAAGTTTGTATTTTCGAGTTTAAAAGTTGAATTTCATTCAGAAAAATCTATTTTTCAGCTTGGAAACTCAACTCTTTGTTTGGTGATTTTGGTGCCACATCAAGTCACATGTGGCAGGTTTCACTTGCAGCAAGTCTCACCTGCGGCATCTCTTACTCTCTAAAGTTGCAAAAGTGCGGCATCTCCTCCTCAAGGAAAAATTGAAGTGGTGAATTACTGTTCATGAAAAAGATGCAGCAAGTCTCACACGTGACAAGTCTGATCTGCAACAAGTTTCCCCTGTGACAAGTCTTATTTGCGGCATTTCTGCCTTGTGGCATCTCTTCCAAGTAGATTGCCAATGTTGTAGCAAGCCTCAGGAACCAAATTATCTACCTGCGGCATCTCTCTCCCTCCAAAGAGGTAAAAGTGCAGCATCTCTTCCTCAAGAAAAAATCGAAGTAGTGAAATACTGCGCATGAATAAGATGTGGCAAGTCTCGCCTGTCGCAAGTCTCATTTGAGACAAGTCTCACCCGTGACAAGTATCACCTGTGAAAAGTCTGACATGTGACAAGTCCGACCTGTGACAAGTCTCTCATGTGACAAGTGTCATCTACGGCATGTCTACCTTGTGGCATCTCTCCCAAGTGGATTGCTAATTTTGTAGCAAGCCTCAAGAACCAAATTGTCAACCTGCGGTATCTCTCTCCTTTCAAAGTGACGAAAGTGCGGAATCTCTCCCTCAAGAAAAAATCGAAGTAGTAAAATAGTGCTCATTAAAATGATGTGGCAAGTCTCACCTGTGGCAAGTCTCACCTGTGTCAAGTCTCACCTGTGACAAGTCTCACAAGTAACAAGTCTCACCTACGGCATGTCTCCCTTGTGGCATTTCTTACAAGTAGATTGACAATTTTGTAGCAAGCCTCAGGAACCAAATTGTCTACCTGCAGCATCTCTCTCCCTTTAAAGTGGCGAAAGTGCGGCATCCCATCCTCAAGAAAAAATCGAGGTAGTAAAATACTGCTCATGAAAATGACGTGAAAAGTCTCACCTGTGACAACTCCCATCTGTGAAAAGGCTCACATGTGACAAGTCTCATCTGCAGCATGTCTCCCTTGTGGCATCTCTTCCAAGTGAAATACTGTTTTCGGAAATAATTTGAGTAGCATAGCTTAGAATTGGTCTATCAAGTTTGGAGACTTGCCGCACTTTTGCTACTTTGGAGGAAGAAAATGTGGATCAATCGGCTTTTGCCGCAATATTGGCAATCTACTCGCGAGAGGTGCCGCAGGTCAGACGCTCCGCTGATAAGACTTGACACATGTGACTCGATATGGACCCGTAATTTTTTCCTTTGATAATCTTTTTCGATTGGATATTAAAATATTTTGTTGAAAATGCAATATACATCGACTAAAAATCTCTAGCGATTCGTATTCCACTCAAATATTTTTTTTCTGTTGTCGTGACGAATCAACATATTTCGTAGGTTAAAAGAGTGTTTTGGAATTTGAAATCCGAAAGAACAATATATTTGTTAGTTTTCAGTTTTGTGACGAAGAATGGCTGCTAAACCAGTGTTACGGAGTATATTCAAGGCTTCTTAAATATTAAGTTACTCACACGTCTGCCAATCAGGGTACAAATCCGCAATTCTCGCTTACCTGGAAAAAATGATTCAATTCATTTCTTATTTTGCAGTAAATTAATAGTTAACGAATCACACATAACTCTGTATTCTGATCAAATTTCTGAATAAAAAATCTGCCCGCTGCGCGGGCACATTCTCATCGCGCGCTTCGCTACTTGTCCAATGGGAAAAATTATAATAAATTTACAGATATTCTTTTAGGGTGAATAACTGTTCTCTTTCAATCGTCAGTGTTAGCCTTAGTCAATTTTTCAAAAATTTTATTATTTCATTTTTATAGTTATTTTTCCTGATTGAAATGAAT
>WSXT02112783.1:0-11151 GCA_011762715.2 Neuroterus valhalla
CCCTTCTACTCCATGTACATCTCAGCCTAAAAAACCGCGAAAAATCCGGAAACGAAAAATCCAAGGAGAAAGCATAACTGATTTATGCGTAAAAAAAGTCACATCGATTTTGAATTATTTTTAACTGCGGAACTTTGAAATAAGGTCAGGTGCGGATAGCGAGTAGAGGGGGAAGTTATCGATACATATCGATACTATCGATACTTCTTCAGAAATATCGATATGTATCGATACGTCTTTTTACCGATATTTACCATCCCTAATCTGGTTAGCTTACGTCATGTTTGAGAAGCGCGCGCAAAGTGGAGACTAGCGCTCCCAGCGTTCGTTTTGAGAGTTTTCATTTATGGAACATTTTTTGTTATTTGACTCGCTTACATAAAAGGTATTTAAATTCGTCTCGATAATCATACATTTTGTATGTTTCTAGAACACATAAAGGATTATTCTATTTGGAGGGTTTCTTGGAAGGGCTCCTTGGAACTAAAAATTCCTGGTTTGAAGCTTTTTGAATTTCCCGGTGTAGAGGGCGCTAAAATCTCTAAATATGGCGCTGTGTTTTTGGATTTTCGGCGTTTCGGAATAAACGAAAAACACGTGCTTGGAGTGTAGTTTTATTATTAGTTTTCGAAGTACTGTTTTTTAATAATGACCAAAATACGAAAAGTGAAACGTAGGAAGAGGTTCCAGGCGAGTGTCAATCGCAAAAGATTACGAAATAGGTTGAATAAAGTACCAACGATTGGATGGTAACTATTTACCATTATTATTAATTTTGTTTTTCCAATTGTTATATCAGTGAGTAGAGATTTTTATTGAAGACTCATACATAGTCTATCTATATGTATAGTTTAAACCTTCAAGTTCAATTAAGTTAAGAATGTAACAAGTTTCGAAAAATTGAGAAACATAACCCCAAAAGATGAATTTTGTACGAAGTTTTTCTTTCAAAATTGAAATCTTAATGTTAATTTTAAACGAAATACATCAAATTTAAACAAAACATATGAATTTTGAAGCAAAGAGTTTAATTAGCCACCAACACTTTCATTTCCAAACAGAAAGTATGATCTCCAAGCAAAAAAAATAATTTCATGCGAAATAGATAAATTTTTAGATCCGTAGTTTAATTTGAAACTAAAAAGTTGGATTTTCTATCATAAATATGATTGTCCTGCCAAAGTAAATTTTCAACTGGATAGCTCAATTTCCTACCGAACTGTTTGATTTTTAGTTGAAAAGACGAATTCTCTACAAAGCCGTTGAATTTTGCACTCAAAAACATGAATTTTCAACCAAAAAATATTTTACAACCGAATAGTTCAATCGATAAGAATAATTTTCTACCAAAGAGACGGGTTTTCATTATAAATTATGGATTTTCAACGAGAAAAGTTCAATCTTCAGTAAAAAAAATGCATTTTTTACGAAGCAGATGAACTTCAGAACAAGTGAACCAAGTACTTGATTTTTAAATTAAAACAGATTAATTTCCGGCCGAAAAGTTGTATTTTCAACAAACAGATCAACATTCCACCAAATATAGTTAAATTCACAATCGAAAAGATGATTTTTCAAGCAAGAAGTTTTATTTTATTACAAAAAAGACACATGACTTTTAACCATATAAATACTGAATAACATAAGTTCTCATTGGAAAATATGATACGTAAATCAGTTCAAAAATTACTTTCCAACGAAAAAAAATCTAATTTTCAACCAGTTTAATTCAACGGAAAGAAACGAGTTTTCAACAAAATATTTCAATCCCCAACCAAATAGATGACTTTCAAGAAAGTTAATTTAGAATAATGAAAGATAAAATCTCCACCAAGTTATCAAATTTTCAACTGAAAAAGATAAATTTCCGATCTAAAATGGAATCCTTAGATCCTCCGTTTTGAAAATCAATTTGTTATAAAGGATAGGAATCGTCAACCGCTTTAATTCAAGCAATAGAGACGAATTTATTTTAAATAGTTGAATTCTCGACTAAAAAGATCGATTTCCAACAAAATACGTGAATTTTGAACCAAAATGTTTAATTTCGAATAAAAAACATTAATTTTCTATCAAGAATATATGACTTCTCAACAGATTACATAAACTCTGAAGCTAAGAAGACGAATTGTCAACAGAAATGTTTATTTAAAACTAAGAAATGCGACTTTCCTACCATTAAAAAGGAATTTTGAATCCCTAAACAAAATATTCAGATTCTTGGAAAATAATTAGACTTCCTATAGAATAGTTGGATTTTTATCTAAATACCTGCATTTTTGACATGAGGGAAGAATTTTCAACCAAAAAAAAAAAAATCTCCTGATCAGAAATAGAATATTCAGAACGCTTCAGAAAGTTACTTTTTATCAGAAAAAAATTCGTATTTATTAAATTCTCAATCAAATTCAACAAAAAACTGTATTCAACAAAACAGATTATTTTCAACTAGAAAAGATAAGTTCTCAATGAAATAGTTAAATCCCTAACTAGCATGATAATTTCGAACCAAGACGGATTTTAATCGAAAATATGATTTTTGAACATGAAAATAAATTTCCTACCAAATTTGTCCATTTTAGCAATATTAAGAGAATTTTCAACCAGATAGTCAACTCTTTCACGAAAAAAATTCAATTTCAAACTGAATTTTTCAGTTTTAAAGCCAATAGGAAGGAGTTTCGTACAGAACATTGAAATCTCCGTACCAACAAAATTTAATTTTCAACGAAAAACGTGACAATTTATATTTTATTCAAAACATATTTGGATTTAAAACCAAAAACATTCGAATTCAAACAAAAAGAACAAATTTCAAATAATATAATTGAATTTTCAACTAAAAAAATTAATTTTCAAACAAATACCAAATAGTTAAATTTCCAATCAAAAGATTAACTCTTAGTTGTCAATGAAACCCATCTCCAACACAACTGTGAAATCTGCAATAGAAGAGAAGATTCTCCTACCAAAGAAATGCATTTTCTCAAAATAGTTTACCTTTCAACGAAATAGTGTAATTTATGACCAAAAAAGATGAGTTTTCGTCAAAGCAGTTGCATTCAAGAAAAAAAATGTTGAACAAACAGAAGAATTCTAAGCTATATGAGATAAGTTTTGAACAAAAAAACTAAAATTGGACTTTTCAACAACGAAAAAAAAGCTTCGAGGCAAAAATAGGGGAAATAGTTTACTGTAATGCTTAAAGGGCGAATGTCCGGCCACAAGGAGGAAATACCAAACAGAAAAGGGAAATTTCCTTGAAAATGTGGGAAAAATAATCTCGAAAGGAATTTCGAAAGTGTATAAAGTCTGCAATATGAAAGTGATTTGTACAGTTATTATTGAACTGGGCAATCTTTTTCAAATTTCGTAAATTCTGTTACAATTCATCATTACGGAACGGTATCTAATTTTATTACCTCACTTTTACTGACATACACATACGTAAAAAATGTTGTGAATTTATACCAAAAAAAAATGTTTGTGTCGGAAAAACACGCGCGTCTGAAGTGAAATTTCAGCAACCGCGGAATAATGCAATCTCTCCTTTTCTTATTCTTTTACATGAAAGTTTTACTTCCAACTTGTGTGTCCCGAAGAAAATATACAGGTTGAAAAAGGCATGCAAGTTAGAAGTGAAACTCGTAGGTGAAACAATAAGAAAATGAAAAATACAGATAAATCGCAGGTCAGTCGTGTAACTAATCGCTGCTGAAGTTTTACTGCAGACGCACGTGGTTTTCATTCTGTAAACAATTGATACATAATGCTCTCTTTAATTTTTTAGTAAGGAGATTAAAGATGCTTGGGAGAAGAAAAAGTCCATTCGAGACAATTTGTTGGATATGGGCCTCGCCTATGATCCAAATGAGGTTTTAAGAATACCAAATTCCAAACATAATGCGCTTGATAGGGTTCAAAATGAAGTTGTGGCGACGGCGAATTTTTCCGAGGAAGATTTTGAGGCTGAAACACGAGCTCCAAAAGCTCACGTTGCTGAGAATTTGGAGAAAGAAGCGAGGGCTCCACGAGAAAGGATGTTTAAATTGCCAAAAAGTCAAGTTCAGTTTATTACGTCCATGATGGATAAATATGGAGATGATTATAAAGTAAGAAAATATCTTCAACTCTGAACTGATTGATGAGACTCAAACAGGGTGGCTACTTGACCGGAAAAGCGGTAACTTCTTGAGACCTGGAAAGAGACTGTGAAATACAGTGAATATATTTTTTGACAGGATATTTAAAATGTTTCAAGGAAATCTATCCAGTTACTTGAAATATCGTGAAATTAATATCGCATGATATAATGCAATTCGAAACAAGTTCGATTCAGCCTTTTCTAAATGTCAAGTTTAATTACTAACTTCTTTAATTATAAATTTATTCTGTTCATAAATTGCATTGCGCAATTCTAAAAACTTTAAACTTTGCGGATTTTCCATTTCAGGTCTTAATTCTAAAGCGTTTATTTTTATTTTAAGAACTTTAGAATGCTTCTTTAAGGATCCAAACAATCGGAATATAAGAGCTTCCAAATGAAAAATGAAAAGATCAAACTGATCAACTGTAAATATTAATAATTAATTGTTTTTGAAACTGAACTGCAGTTTGCGTGTTCAAAATTAAATAATATTTGATTTCACAAGACGATTCTGAATGTGTTCGAAATATACATTTTTACAGATTCGAATCTTGAAACTTATACTTTCTCAATTCGAGAGCCTTCATAGTTGAACAAATGTAAAGATCCGATTAAAACATTATAAACAAGTGTAAATATTGAAAAAAATCCAAAATAATAGATTCATAATTGAACGCTTGTATTCAATTTTTAATCCTACTTCAATATCGTTTACGTCTAAAATATTTCATTATCAACCTGTTCAATTCACAATTTCTGAATTAAAAAAAGGAAATGCATCAATATTTTATTGTTTTATATTTCTGTTATTTTGTATAATTTCAGAGTGCTGAATTTGAGCGTTGAGCGATACAATTTTGATTGTTCCATTTCTTGAATGTTAATCTAAAAGAGTGTTGAATTTTTATGCATAAATGAAAATGAAAATTCATTATCAATGTGAAAACCACTCAAAGTAAAAAAAAATACGACTTCGAATGATTTATGTATCAACATTTTGTAAGTTTCATTCTGAAGGATTGGGAATTTTTCTTTTTTTTTACACTTTTTTTTAGTTGAAAGGGAGCAATTTGGTGCTTTCATTTTGTTTTTAATTGGAAGAGAGAAATTTCTTTATCTTGAATATTTTTATAGTGTCGGAACGAAGGAAATATTGGTTTTGGAAATTTTGAAAATTGCAAGAAGGGTCATTTTTTCATTACCTAAATTTTTATCTAATTGGGAGAGGAAACATTTTCGTTTCCATTTCATTCTAAATTGGAAGCGGCAAGTTTTTTCAATTCGAAATCTATTTCTTAGTTTAAGGAAAGAACTCGTTGTTTTCCACAGTTTTCTGAATTGAAAAACGCATATTTGTCATACCCTTGTATTCAGTTTGGGAAGGAGACAATTTTTTTTTCTTTAATTTATTTCTCAGTTGTAAGGGAGGAAATTTTCTCCATCTTTAAGTTTTTTTATCTAATTGAATAGGAGAAGATTTGGTTCATCCTTGTTTTTTTTATTGGGAAATGTAATTCTTTTCTTTTTAATATTTTTGTAAATCTTAGTTAGAAAAGAGGATGAATGTTCATTCCGAGCTTTAAAACTGATGGCCTGACTTTATATTTTTTTTACCTCTAATTTTTCAACTATTCAATTTTGAAAGTTTAAAATTTAAAAGAGTTATCACGAATAAAAAAAGAATACATTTTAAAGACTGCACATTTTTTTAATATCAATAATCCTGACAAATTTTCTTGAATTGTGAAATGAATAAGATTTTTTTTCCTTTTTCAAAACGCCACTTCGTCCACGTCAAAATCTTAATCTTCCTATCTCATCATTTTCAAATACAATTTTTTAATTACTAAAATTTGTTATCATTTCCAGGCAATGGCGAGGGACAAGAAAAATTACTATCAAATGACCTGGCGTCAAATTCGTGCAAAAGTAAACACTTTCACGAACATTCCTGAACAGTATGCCGAGTATTTAGTCGAAAAAGGAGAAATAGTTTTGGACGATCCAACTCCCTTGAAAGAAACAAGAAAACAAATAGCTCGAGCTAATTATGAGAAGCATTGTATTTCGAAAAAGCCCAAGAAAGTTCCAAAGATTTCCGTGGGATGGGAGGAAGAAACAATCGATTCTGCTGAAAAATTAGGCGAAATCACTCCTGTCACTGAACAAAACAAAGACGAAAGTTATCCTGGAGCTAAAGAGAAATTAAAGCTTTTCGTAGAAGAAGCCGAGAATGAAAACAAAGGTATAAAACCTTCAAAGAAGGAAGGGAACGAGACCATACATGAAGCATCGAATGGAATTCTACAATTAAAATCAGATAATAGACCAAACAAGAAAAAGTTAGTTCAGAATAACAATTCAACTCTGTCTAAAAATGAAAAAATCTCCGAAAAGAGAAACACAGATGATGATAAAAAAAATAGCAAGCGAACCAAAAGGCTTGAAAAATTGCCCTCAAGTGAGAGTGAAAGCGAAGAAGAACTCGAAGGAGACGAAAATACTTCTGAATTTGTAAATTTGAGTGACTTGAGTAGCGAAGAATTATCCGAAGACGATATTCTTGATGATGGCGAAATAGGTTCAGATTCGGAAGAAAGCGACTGATTTTGCTATGGTTAATAGTTAGATGTTTATTTTTTATCGACGTTTGTTTCCTAATTTGTAAATATCATAGAAAGAGACCCGTATCTGATGCGAAGCGCATGAAACCTAATGTCTCAGAATAAATATAACTTTAAATCGTCACGATTTATGACATTTCTCTGTTGAATAAACACGATTCGTCATTGTGTTTGAACGCATAATTTATTTTTTCCGTATGAATCCGAATTGTTGATTATTTTCAGGGCAATCGCAGATCAGGGAAATGTCGGATAATTTTTATGGTTGAGGAAAGTCCAGAGTTTTGAAAAAATGGCAAAAGTCGGGGAATTTCCGTGATAATTACTTCAGGAAACTATTAGGAATAATCGGGGCTGCTACGCACTCACTATACGTCGCTTTTCTTCTCAAATCTCTTTAGACACTATCTAATAGAAAGATCACTTCAGTCATTTCTCTTACAATAAATTAACCCATGGGTTAACTACCAATGAATTGAGGTCATACCCATTTCTGAATTTTTAAAAACTATTTCGGAATATTTTAGGATATTCCAAAAGAATCCAAGGAATTTTTGATACGACTCTAATCACTTAAAAGGGTTCTGAAGAATTTTGGGGATTTCAGAGTTTTTTTAAAACTTCCACGGAATTTCAGAAGCTTTAAGAAGTTCCAAGGTATTTCAGAATATTACGAAGGATTTCAAATTGTACAGGGTATTATGAAAGATTCCAAGAAATAACTACAAGGTTCTAGGATATTTTAAAGTATTTTATGGGGTTTCCGAAAATTTTAATGATTTTGGGTGATTTTAGGAAATATCAAATTACATGGTATTCCATAATATTCCAACGGATTGGAAAGAATTTATTCACAAGAACTGAGGGATTTCTTAAGATTTTAAGTATTTTTGAAGAATTGAATCATTTTCAGGATTTCTGAAATATCTTATAGTGTTCTCAAAGATTCGATGAAATTTTCGATAGACTATAGTAAATCAATGGTATTTCGAAGGATTTAAGATATTTCAGGATATTTCAGAAGATTACGAAGGCACATATTAAGGAGCCTTACAAAGTCCCTGCGGCTTTTGAGGGATTGTAAAATATTTACAATATTCTAAGGAATTTTAAAAGATAACCAGGAATTTTAATAACTAAGGATTTCGAAGGAGATATCAAGAAATTAGAAACTGTTAAAGGAATATCCAAGGATTTAAATCTCATGGATTCAACGAAATTTCTATGGGGTTTTAGAAAATCTCGGAAGATATGAAACGATTTTACAGGAACTGTGTATATGATTGTAAGATATTCTAAGAGATTCAGAGGGATTAATTATATAAAATTTCCGAAGATTTTACGGGTTTCCAAAAATTTTAAAGGGTATTTCAAGGGATTTCCGAGGATTTTATGGAATGTCATCAAATTGCATGTAATTTCACCACATTTTCAAATTTTCCAATACATTTTTGAGAATAATTCCACAAGAATCGAGGAAGTTTCTAAGATTTATAATCATTTGAAGTATTTCAGGAATTTCTGAAATTCACTATTTCCAAGGATATTTTCGAAATACTTTATGGTATTTAAAAAGCCATGAAGGAATTTCAATTGATTTCAGTAATTTAATAGGGTTGCGAAGGTAATAAAACGTTAAAGGGTATTTCGAGAAACGCCGGAAGCATTTATCAGGGGCGTCACAAAGTTCTAAGGGATTTCAAATGATTTACAATATTTTAGGCAATATTTCGGGGTATTTCAAAAGCTTCCCAGTCTTATCAAGGAAATAAACTTTTTTCAAAGAATATAGAAGGATCCAAATCAATTTGAGTGATTCAACTAATTGGCATGAGATTTTGACGGCTATGAAATTATTTGATCGAAACTCTAAGGTTTCTAGATATTTTGACAGATTAAAAGGAATTTAATTTCAATGATTCTAAGGGATTTTGAAGACTCTTTAGGTATTTTGAGCCTTCCGAGAAATATCATGTAATTTCACCGGATATTGTAAAATTTCAATGGATTCCGCGCATTTTATTTAAAAGTATTGTAGGATTTTCTAAGATTTGGAATATTTTCAGAAATTTCCAAAAATGCATAAAAAATGTTAAATATTGTTAGAATATTATATGGTATTGCCAGAGATATCAAAGGCATTTTTAGGAGCTTTACAAAGTTCGGAAGTACTTTAAGAGATTTCGAAGGATTTGAAATATTTTCGAAATTTTCATAAGATTTCAAGAACTTTCCTATTGAATTCAATCGTTCAATCATTATTAATGAATAATAAAAAATTAAGAGTAGAAGAAAACACATTAATTTACTAATTACTTGAAGGGACCTGAAATATTTAAGGGTATTTTCAAAGACTCTAAGGCATTTTTGGAAGATTCAACAAATGTTGAATACTCCATAGTAACGATTTTGTAATATTTTACAGAAATTTCACAGAATTTTTTCTCAAAAGTAAGGGACTTCTCAGGGTTTCAAAGATTTAGGGAGATTTCCAAATATTCTTCGAAATTCATTACCATTCTCATGGAAACCACTATAAAATCTTTCAAATTTACTGAACTCAACGGATTTTTCTGAATTCCTCAAAAGTTTCTGTCTAGTTCATTCTCAAGTTTTTCAAAATCTCTGTACCAAATTGTTGGGAATTTTCTCGAATTTTGTAAAACTCACTTTGAACTTACTGAAATGTATATATTTTTTCATGCACTTGAAATGTTCTCAACTTATTCGAATTCTTTTTAATTCCCTCAAATTCATCTAAATCCACTTCAATTTTACTGGAATCAATGGAATTTTTCCCAATTCGCAAGGAAGTTTTATGAAATTTCATCGGATTCATTTTATTCAAAAGATCATTACCCACATCATCAATGTACATTCGTAATGATTCAGAATTTATAATTATAAATCAAAAAAATTTGTCATTCTATTTATAAATCATTCGATATTAAAATTTTCACAAGATCAGAAGTTTGGTCGTTGAATTATAATGGTCCGGGAAAATTTAGTAAAAAAAAGAGCAGACGATTTAAGAAAATAAAATTTTGCAACCACCATAGTATAAAAAATTATTCTTATTATTTAATCTTATAAGGTTGCGAAATCCACGGATATTCGTCGCATTATCTCACATAAAAATCCATTTTTCATCAAATAATTTGAAGCCTTCCGAAGGCGGAAAAAAATGGTCCCTATTCATAAAAAATATGATTATTTATTTAAATATAACTAAGGCAAAAATAAACGGTACTCCTATTGTGTTGAAGGAAAACAAATTTATTATTTTTTAACCAGCATTTACATTAGTAGAGCAACGTTGATGAAATAATGTCTGAAAAGATAACAGAGATATTATCACAGAACGGAAATGAATCTGTGAAGTAAGTTCTGTTTGGAACAATTGATTATAACAACAATTTGCCATCAGTATAACCGGCAGTTTAATTTCTTCCAATTTGCATGATATGTGCAGTTAATTATTTCATAGTTAATTAAATAAACCAGTTTGCCTCTTAAATATGAAAAATCTTCACAAATATAGAAAACTTATTTTACACAAACAATCTGATGTTACTTAAGCCCATAATTTGTTAAATAGTTTGATAGGTTTTCGCATAATTATAAATGTTTGCGACACATTTTTGTAACGCATATAAAGCTAACAGATTCCGAAGCACATAATTTTGAGTTCGTCTATCGCAAACAACATACATTGAACGAATGTCCCGCATTACCTCTATACTTGAACACACATTTATGAAAATTGTATAGCTAATAAAAAAATAAAGTGCTATTCGCACAGATCGTAGAACCTATAGTTATTTAAATAGTACGCATGCAATTATAGACGTTGCTTAAGAAATACTTAAGAGTTTGCCATGACGAAGATTTTTTTCTCAACGAAAGCCACCGAAGGATGATGCCAGGTATATTCCTTCGTACCTGGTGGAAAATCTGGCAAGGGTCGAGTCTGGCAAGCAATAACTTCCACTTTGTGTTTGTGTGGAGAAATGCTGAGAAGATCTAAAGCTTCTTTAACTTCCTCTGGCCTGAGGGCGTTGGGAGCATCCTGAAAAACATAATTAAATATATAATTTCTTAGTAGGCTCCCAAAGGAGTAGGAAAGACGGTCGGGTTGTCTAGTAATCAGGCAATTTGAAGTCTCCTGGGTTTCCTAAACACTTTTTTTTCATCCTTATTTAAGATAATTTATACCAACGTATTATTTTTTATTATTTATCAGCATTTGGAACTCGAAAGTTCATTGCCTCATCTACCCGAGACCGCCACGCGTCTCTATCCGGTGCATCATCCATCCACTCATTATAATCATATCCTAGTTCTACCAAATCTTTTTTTAAATTATCCCTCCACCTGATT
>WSXT02112793.1:0-11150 GCA_011762715.2 Neuroterus valhalla
TTTCACGAACTTTTCATCCTATCCAAAAGTGGTTGACAGTCAACGAAAAATTCGATAACATATTTTTTCCGTGTATAAAATCCCTTGAATGAAAAATTCCATGCATATATAATTAACATTTGTTTTTCATGAATTTTACTTATTCCATATTCCATATTAATTATAAGTAATAAAATAGTTTTTCAGTTTTTATTTCTGCACTGCATCAAAAGTAAACTTGGGAGAATATTTTTTTAAAACCTTGTCTCCGTTATTTGCCGTTACAGTACCCCATAAAAATCGCATGGGAAATGAAGTCAACACATTGGTTTCCCCAGGGGATTTTTTTTTCAAATTTCTACTGAGGAGTCGATAAATAAGCAATCAAATAGTTCAGTGTGGTGTTTCTAGGAAAATTCGAAATGCGATCCTCGAGAAAAAATGTTCTTTTGTTCGTTTTTATATCAGGATACTCCTTAAAAAAAGATTGACACAGTCAGAAGCAAATAGGTGGCTAACACTGAAATATGAAAGAAGTTACGAGCATGCTTGTTCTAGAAAATGCTTGATGAGGGAGTAATTTTTGAAAAGAATCAAGAGAATGAAAAAATCAGGAAACCGACATTTTAAAATATTTTTCTTGAAAAATAAATTCGTCAATAGATATATATTCGAAAATTATTTAATTTTTTTTGGGTGAATTTTCAAAATTTAAGAATGTGTCACAAATTAGAAAAAAGATTGACCATCATTCGCAATACAATGACCCTTCCAGAGTAAAATAATTTGAGACCCTTTTCATTTGAGAAGCCTTAAATTCAAATGAATCAAAATTTTTCAATGAACTTTTAATCCTTCTAAGTAAGGAATAACTTCGGAATTGAGAACTCAGATATAAACTCTTGAACAATCTTTTATACTATTATGCACATTACACCATTATTTGGAATCACGTAGAGATTTTCTGAAATCCTTTGCATTTTTTGGATATCGTACATCCGTACATAATCTCTTTGAAGGATCCCTTCGAAATCCCTTGAAGTCCATTGAGAACTGTAGAAATCTATTGAAATTTTTAAGATACCGTGAAATATTCTTAAGTAATTAAAATCGCTTGAAATCTTCCAAATCTCTCGAGAATCCATATGATCCTTTAAAATCCAGGGAAATCGTACAAAATCTCTTGAAATTCTTCAAAACATTTCGAAATATTACGGGATTCCCTAAAAAATTTTTATAAATATTTTATATCCCTGGGAATCTTCCGGGAAATTTTCTTTTCGCTTCAAATGCTTCATAATATCCGGGGATCATCCGGCATTCCGTTTAATCTTTTCAAATCTACCGAAATCCTCTAGAATCCGTGAATATACTCTATAGGATCTTTTGAGATCTCTCAAAATCCTTTTGAAAGACGTCAAATTATTAAAAACGCTTCTAATTTCTTAGGTTCCATTCAAAGATATCATATTTCTCTGGAATTTTTGCAAATTTTCGGAATCTCATGGAATTCCTTCAAATCGCTTTGAATCTTCGAATTCCCCGAAATTCATAAAAAATTGTGGGAATACGTTGATACCTTTTGAAATCCTTTCAAACGCCTTCAAATCCCTGGAGTTCCCTTGAAATATATTAATTTTTCTCAAAATTCTATTAAATCCTTTGTAATCCACGGAAGTTGTTCTTAATTCCTTGAATTCTTTACTTCCTCCTGAAGTCTTTTCATACTTTTCGAAATTCCTTAAATTCTAATAGAATCCCCTTAAAGCTGAAATTTAACCGCCGCATCGTATAAGGGGGTATACAATTATTTTGGAGTTTTTTGTTGGCCCCTGACCCATTTTCTGGAAAAATGAAGATTTTAAGTTTTCAAACCTATATTCTTGAAGGGAATTCAATTGCGCATCTTTTTTCTCTTTGGAAAAGGTGGCACTTTCGTAGTTTCTAAAATAAATGCAAAAAGCATGGTTTTTGAGAAACGACGGTTTTCAGTGTTTCTTTCAATTTAACCAGTTCTAAATCCGAGAGTTTTCAATATTTTGTCTCCAAACTTGGAGCAATTATTTATTAGACTATTAAAAAGCTGTAAGTGATATCAAAATCAATATTTATTTGTTGAAAAAAAAAGTTTATAATTTTTTTCTCAATAGTTTTTTAAATATCTTCTGAATATCTTCAATCGCAAAGTCTATCAACGTAATTTTGAGGTAGAAGAAACTTCCAGCGGATGAAATGTTCATAAGGGTCCAAATACCTTATTCTTCCTAATTTTTCGAATACTTTCTTTCAATCCTTCCTCATTTCTTGTTCTTCTTCGGCCTCGAGGTTTTGTCAAAACTAGTGCCATTTTTTTGAATAGAATATATTAAGCAGATATTAACAATACCAAAATTTCACATTTGAGAAACGATTCTCTTATTTTTGAGACGTTACATTTTCCTTGTGCAGAACTATTATAAGGTATATTCTTCAAGCACTCTTCTAATGCACATATTTTTTCTTAGGAATTATACGCTTACGAAATTTTCCGCGAAATCATTGAACATTGTAGGAAAAGAAAGAGGAGAAGAAAGAGGAAAAAAAAAATGTTTTTACTGAAAGAGATATCATAATAATTTCGTCTCTTCTATATGAGTTAATGTATGTATACATACAAAGTCTTATTAGTTTTATAATAAATGTTTGTGAGAACTTTCTGCAAAATATAGGTTTTTGTATGCAGACCTTCAGGAAAGAGTAACTGCGGCTCGCCTTTCTCAGAAACGCCGCTGAGTCCCACATTTTTGTCCGCGCGGCGTATCGAGCAAAACCATAAAAACATCGTAGTTTTTCAGCAGCTAGTCCAATTGACGTAGAATTTTATAAAAAACGTATTTGGACCCTTTCGAACATTTCATCTGCTGGAAGTTTGTTCTAGCTCAAAATTACGTCGATAGACTTTGCGATTGCAAATATTCAAACGATATTTATGAAACTACACCCATCGCCTAGACGGGGGCCAGTATCGGGGGTTGCGGTCCTAACGCGATAGAAATTAGAAATCCAGTTCAAAACAGATTTGAAGCGACGACTGACTAGGCGAAGGTAAACACTCAGGACCGTATGTATAGTCTCGTGAATACGTGCGTCGCAAGTCTCCAAGTAAACAACTTCTATACTACGCATTACGGTCCTGCCTTTTCAAGGCTGATGGGCTGTCGTGCTGCATCGTGCGAGGGTCGGGGGGAGGAACAGAATCACTTAAGCGTGAACAGCCGAGAAACCGGCGCTAAGTCGATAGGCGCCCGTCCTAGCGGTAAGTGTATCGATAATATCTTTAGAGATTGTAACAGAAGATTCTACTCAAATAATAATTTTCTACTTCAATTTTAGTATGAGAAAATATTTTGGAACAATTTATCAAAAGCAGCACCTTGATGTTCCTCAACTCCCTAATATGATAAATTCTGAATGCGCAGAATAATTAATTTTGAAAAGTCTAGATAATATCAATAGAGCTGCGCTTGACCAGAAATTGTTGGTCAAGCAAAACGAGTCCTCATAAACCAGCACCAATGTACATTCTGGTAATCCCTCTCACATCACAAGTAATGCACGGGCATACTTGAAATTTTGCGTGCTTCTTCTTTATGACCTACAGATGTGCCATCAAAAAGAATTTTTGGAAATTGTTGTCAGCGAGCTGAGATGTATCGGCTTTTTACTTACCTATGAGAATTTCCTATGAGAGAGAGAAAGATAGAACTGAATTACAGATTTGAGCCACACTTTTGTTAGTTTTATTACAGCATTAGATTTTTTGAGTTCAAATAAAACAAAGCGTAAAGAATATGAAGGAAATAATAGTACGGATAGGTATGAAGAACATAAGACAAAAATATTCAACTGTTTCACCATGAAATCGTCCCCCGCAAAAGTGGAGTCAAACAAATGTCCTTGAGTTGCTAAACAAACGACTTTCTCAGTTATTCGCAAAGTGCACTTGATCGGCGGTATTGCAGACTCTCTTTGCTCTTTAAGAGCTAAAGTACCAAGAAAGAAAGCCCTTGTTTAAGCGTCGTTGGTTTGAACGGTAATAGAAACCGTAGCAGGGCATTGTTTCAATCGAGTGACGCAAACAACGGAAAGCGAGAATATTCTATAGGTTTGAACGATATTGTGATTTCAAAGAATTTCATTCTCTATTGAACGGAAAATGGTTCTCATATATTCTATACTCTGTCATGGATGAAAATGTGATCAATTGATTAATATACATTGTCATATGCTGACAAAGATTCAACATTATTAAACACGCTGAATTAATCATCATTGCTCAGTGTTCCGCAATTTACCATCCAAGAGCATCGTATTAGCGGTTGATCAAAATAATGAACGATTTCGAACCATTATTGCCTTTGATAATAATCAAATCGATGGCAAACTCTAATCACATAGAAGTTCCAGAATCTTTGTTACCAAACTCAAGAGCATGTTATTAAAACGTTTTTAGCAATTGACAACATCAGCACGTAAAAAAAAAATTACCCGTTGCGCAACGTTTTGATGTAATGTTCTAACTCAACTCGATACAGTACAGCCTCTCAATAAGGTCTCTTCCCCTCAAGCACGCTCGAACGCTACCCCCTCTCTCAAGCCTTCACGTTCAGTGAAGAAGATTTGAGATCATTGCCTCTCAATAGGGCGCTCTCGGTAAAAAGGATTTCCTAATGAAAAACGGCATTCGGAGTGACTTTAACCTATTTTCTACTACCATCTCTTTACTTCCCCTAGCCAACCCTCAACCGCTTATTTTCCATCCCTTTTTCTCTCCCATATTGCCTCTGACCACTTTTTAGCCGTTTCTTACTCTCACTCTTTTTGACACTTACTTTCTCTCACTCCCAACATGCTCGCTCTCCCGCCTATCAACACCTATCTCATCACCACTCACCTTCACATTTCTTCTATCATCACTCTCCTCTTCCTCCATTCTCCTCTCCTTCTATCCATTCCACATCAAGTTTCTCCATCCTACTCTCTAAACTTTTTCTTTCCTCATTCCACTCCCTTCTCACATCCCTTCTCCACTATTCCCACTTCCCCATCTCCTCCTCCTTCCCTACCCTCCTGGCTGAAGCTTAGAAATGGTGAAACCGTAAAAAAATGTTCTTCCAATAATAATGAAAAATATTTATATCATTGTCGTAATAAATAAATTGAACTATGGAAAATCAGGCAATCTTTATTTTACAATAAAAATTATGACCAGAATTCTAACAATTTAAAAAAAAATGTAGCAGACATTTCGATAACAGATACATGTACCTTTATATTTGAAGAGTCAATCTCAATTTAAAAATTTTTTTACTAGTGTAGTAATCGGCTGTATACATATAGTATGACACCAAAAAAATATCAATGCCAGAATTCGATCGTTGAATGAGGCAGTAAGAAATGGCTCGTAAATTACGATTGTCGTATAAAGGATCATAATCCTGATAAAGTTGAATGCAATGTTGGTACTGGTACGTACTGCTACGACATGATTGTAATCGTATTACGTGTTTCAGACTTTGTTTAAGGAATGTGACAAGTGGCTCGTTTCAGTTATCCAGCAAAATTTATTCTACATTATCTCAATCTCATTCCACCCAAACTCGCACCTTCCTCGAAATGCCTCGAAATGCGCTCGTGGAGGAGAAACGTGCCTGAAGGTGGCGCATAGGCGCTTCCGTACTGCGTAATTTGCGGTATCGAAGGAATAGCACTGGGGTTGCCTTGCCTTCCTCGATAATACGAGTGCTCACGAAAAGTGCGGAAATTTAAATTTCAGGGTTGAGGGAAATTGTAGGAAGTGTTTCGGAGGTAAGGCTAAAGCATTTATTTAATATTATTTAATCAGCATGTTGGTGAGTTAAAAAAGTATGAGGTTAAGGTTGAGCTTCCAATTTTCCAAATTCCGAGTTTGAAGCTGACACGAGAAAATCGGGAGGGTCTCTATGATCGGTTTTCATCCCCATTTAGATTTGGCCCCAAAAATTCGAAAAAATTCCTACAGTACCTACTAACAATAAGAAGCCGATTCCACATTCAATTGACCATCCTCATTCCCCCCTATTCACCCCGAGCATACTGTAGGAATCTTTTCGAATTTTTCGGGTCCAATCTAGATTGGACCAAAAGCAGCCTTTCCGAATATAATTGTTTAAATAATCAGTCTGTTGGTATTCTAATTATTATTATTATTTTAGAACAATCAGTGTGGAATAAAATCTTAATAAGGAGCACTTAAAATTGAGCAAATGTGAACTCAGACTTTATTGTACAATTAACAAACAAAAACCTCCATTGTCTGGAAATTTAATACAACTGCCTATTCATGAAATTATTTATTGAATGAAATATGCTAAATATTCAATAAATGTAATTGCAGTGTAATCTTCAACCTGAAATTGTACAAGGCTGACAAGTAATTGAAATACCGACTCTTTGGTTAAAAGTTAAACTACTTTTTTGAAAATTCAATTTTTGCGTTAAAGATCCATAATTGTAGTAGAAAATTCGAAATTCAAATTTCACGGAATGAATTCAGCTTTTTTGTTTCAAATTATTTTTTTTAACATTGAGAAAAGAACGAAAATGATTTACTTGAAACATACAATACTATTTGAAATATTATTCTCTCTAATGTTTATATATTATTTGTTCACAGCTAAATGTAGAGCAAAGTTGAACATTTCAGGAAAAATCACAACTTTCTAGCACTTATCTAAGAGAAAATGGCCATAAACAATAATAAATTGTTTTAATAAGCATGTTTGTTAACTCGAATTAACTATTACCTTACTAAGTGAGAAGTTGATAAAAAGCTTAATAGTTTATAAAAAAAACCGAAACTTTTTAGCACTAGTCTAGAAGAAGATAAGTATTAACAATAATAATTTGTTTAAACAAATATTTTTATTAAATTACATCAAATATCAACTCACTTCAAGTGAAAAGTTGTCGAAAAGTTCAAAATTTCAGAAAGAACCGCAAGTTTCTATCATTAGTCAAAAAAAAAAAAAATTATCGGCAATGATAATAAATTGTTTAAATAATTTGATTTTATACAAGAATTAATGATTACTTTCTTCTAATTAAAAAGTGATAAAAAGTTGAAAATTTCAGGAAAAAACCGCAACTATTTAGTACTAATCTAGAAGAAGATAGCTATAAACATTCGCAATTTGTTTAAACAATTATTTTCGCTGAATTAAATTGAATAATTACCCACTTCAAGTGAAAAGTGGAAAAAAATGGTGAATTTCAGAAAAAACCGCAACTTTGTAGCATCATACAAAGAGAATATTGTTATGAATAATAAAAAAGGGTTTAAACAATTATTTTTCTTAACTTTAATGGATTATTACCTCGCTCTAACTGGAACGTTGAAAATAAGTTAGAAAATTCAGAAAAAACCTTGACTTTCCAACCCTTTTCTAAGAGAAAGTTGATAAAAACAATAATAAATTGTTTAAACAATCTATGTTAAAGATTCCACAAAAAAATCATAATTAGCGCCAAGAATTCGAAAAACCTTTTTTTTTTACTTATGGGTTTTTTTTTGATACCCTATAAAACAGACTTATGGGGGTGATATTTTAAAAGTAATATTTCTTTCGCATTCTGTGACCGATCGGGAAGAGAAATGGTGAATTTCGAACTCGATTCATCTAATATTGAGAAAAATTTCCGGGCGTTTTGCATGGAAATTCGAAAAAAACAAAATTTGTAATGCATTTTTGGACCACCCTGATGTATATACTATGTATTTGTATGTTATGTACCGTAACATCAAAATTAAAATTTTCAGAATTCTTAATTTTCAATATTTATATATGAATATGTATAAAGTTAGAAAACAGCTACTATATTTAACATTCAGGAAAAATTACAGGATACGAACTTATGATGTAAAATATAAGAGAAAATTTTGTAATAATATAAAATAAGTGTTCAGAGAATAATAAACTCCAGAGATCTCCAAATTAAACGTAAAAATTCATCCGAAATCTCAAAACTTTGACGTAAAAACGAAATAAAAATTGGAAGCTTAACCTTAACCTCATACTTGTTTTACTCACCAACATGCTGATTAAATAATATTAAATAAATGTTATAGCCCTACCTCTGAAACACTTTCTACAATTTCCCTCAACACTGAAATTTAAATTTTCGCACTTTTCGTTAGCACTCGTATTATCGAGGAAGGCAAGGCAACCCCAGTGCTATTCCTTCGATACCACAAGTTACGCAGTGAACTTGGCGCATAGTCGCACACATACAAACGTGCCTGAAGGTGGCGCATAGGCGCTTCCGTATTCGGAGAGGGGCGTTCTCCTCGCTCCATTCTCCGCTACTGCCGTGCATTGAAATTGTGCTGTAGTACCCAACTACTCAATTGCGCTTCTGTGGGCATTAGTTATTCGCGTGTATTCGCCCTTGACTGTTTACGTTTCAGCTCACTCAATCTTGTTCCAAGGCCGTCGATACCCAAGTCGGAAACCAGAATGAGATTGAGTTTGCAGTGTGAACTCGCGATATCTTCGAAACTACAAAGGAATTTTCAATGAAATTAGGACGCGAAATTCTTCAGGCTTTAGCAATGCCCTCAAAATTAACGAATAATTTTTTTAAACATATAATTAATTATAAACGAAACATTCACAATTTCGTCGAAAATTTTCCCTGAAATTCACAATTTTCAAAATTTGCGAAATTGACCATTTTCTTAAGTCAATGAAGGAGTTTTTCAGAAATTTTATTAAAAATCGATTGAATATTGTGAATTTCAAGGACAATTTTTGACGAAATTGTGAATGTTTCGTATATGAAGGGCTCCACGGCAAAACCATGAAAGTCCGCCTGGACATATTTTTCAGGAGGAAAAAACCTTCTCAAAAATCGGATTCTTAAAAGGAAGGAAAAATTGGGAAGTCCATTCGAGTTTTGACGGAGCTTTACAGATCTCAATAAACAAAATTTTGAAAAAGTTAATACTTTTCGAGATAAATAACCTCAAAAATCGACTGCGGTCAAAACCATGTAAGTCCATCCGAATTTTTTGCTTTTTTTAGACCCAGGTTAACATAAAACGTATTTTCAAATTTTTAAAAGTATATTCCGAGACGAATAGAAGGCTGAAAAGTGGAAAAGTAAGTTTGAAAAATCGTTTCTTTAAAAAAAATGTATTTTCCAATACTACAGTGTTATTTTCATATTAAATATTTACTTTATCTATATTATGTAACTATTTGTAGAAAAAAAATGTAATTAACAACAGAAAGATATCATTTTCCTATGATTATCTACAGTTTATCGAGATGATACTGCCATGGTCCATGCAACTTACACGGTTATGGAAAATCACGAGTTTGAAAAACCCACTTCCGGTTTGAATTTTGATATATCATTTGTGTTTATGATCATGTGTTTATGAATTCTTGAGTGTTTGTATCGCGTTTTTTAGGTCACTGATTTCAAAAACGATATTGAAAATTAAAAATTCAAAATAGCGGACCCAAAATTGCGGACAATCTTCCAAATTTTTCTATTGTTGTTCACGAAAATAAGTACAAAGGGGTTTTCTGGGTCACTGACTTCAAAAGTGGTACCTAAAATTAAAAACTCAAAATGTTGGACTAAAAATGGCGTACATGTTAAGGTCAGAAGAACCAGTCTCGAAGCCTCTCGCGAGGGTTGGTAAATAGTAAAAGAATCAGCTCGTATACCGGAAACCTTCGTCTCTGGAGTCGTGATTCCATTTTCAAGATTCAGGTCCTTGAAGAATTCCACATATTTGAAAATTTTGAGAAGTTTCCATTTTACGACCCGCGTCTTGAATCCTGTCGATAATTGTGTAAAAAATGTATTGCCTTATTTTCCAGTTTATAAATTCATAATTTTTTAATATTATTTATTCATTCGTTATAAATTATATTGTGTCCAGCACATTACAGTTCTGACTGTTGTTCAATGAGATTTTAAATTAATCCACTCAAGGCTCTCACAGTCAAATTTATACATTATCGACCTTTTCTCCGTTGCACAAAATTTTATTTTGAACTATAAAACTTTTGTCAAAATGAAATATCAGACTGAAAATTCGATAAAAGTATGGTAAGATAATAATCTACGTTTATGTAACACATGTAAGTCGGAATCATGCCAAATCAACTCGCGTTCGCACCGAATAAGAAATCAAGTAGAAAAATTTGGAAAAGCCGTAGGAAACAATAAATCACATTTTCGAACAAAATTTGGTTCTTTCCACAAAATTTCAACTTGATATCTTATTCGGTGGGGACGTGAGTTGCTGCAAAAAAATCGGTAATTTGAGTCACGTGACTCATGAGACCTTGCCCTAGATATTTATATGTCACATAGTTGGGCTGGAAAATCATATTCTTAATTTTTCAAGAGGCGTCATCACGATTAAAACGGAAACCATACATCTCAATGAAAAATAATTCAAATAAAATTTATGGACTTTTTTAAAGTGAATGATAATCTTTCTCATTAATATTCCTCCTTGTATCACATAGTTTGGCTGAAAAATGGCATTCTTTATTTATTTTAAGTGCGTTATCATCATTAGAACAAGAAATACACGTCTTATCAAAAACGGTCAGCAGGAGATTTTTTGATATTTTTTAAATGAGCCAGTTTTCTCTTCACCATTTTTCTTTCCGGAATTTTTTTGCTTCTTGCATATTTTGAGCGAATTCTCTTCCGTCACTGCTTTTTCGGCTTTAAAGAATACATTCTCATGGCATGTCTCGTGCTGCGCACTCGATAAAAGTTTGTCCAAAACGGTGGGAAAGTTTTGATGACTAATTTTTTTCACATGATGTGTATTTTTTCTAGAAATCCAATTTTTTTATTTTTTATTCTATTTTTTACGATTGAAACAAAAACTACGCGTCTAATGGGAAAAATTATACCAAATTCACAGATATTTCTCGAGTGAACAACTTTCCTCCATCAATCTTCTGTGTTAGCATTAGTCATTTTTTCAAAAATTTAATTATTCCATTTTTATAGTTATCTTTTCTGATTGAAATGAAAATTACGTTTTCACAACACCACCACTGAAACTCCATTCATACATGCCTGTAGAGCGAGGCGAAACGTCGATTTCCAACCCT
>WSXT02112804.1:0-11150 GCA_011762715.2 Neuroterus valhalla
CCCCGATTTTCACTTCAAAGTATATTCAAAAAACAAAAAGATATAGTTATTTTCTGAATGATAGGTGGACCCTTCGGTGGTTGTTTAACCAAATTTTAATTGATATACATGTACCTAACTGAAAACATAGACCCCAATTTAGAAAGGTCACGAATATTGGGGTCTGCGATTGCAGTAAGGTTAGTAGACTATACTTCACGGCAGCGACGGTGATGCCCCCTAATGTTTGTTTCAAAATATGTTCAAAATACATTTGAATATAGAAACATTTATTATAATAAATATTCAATATAATAATACATATCATAAATATAAATATGAATACAAATATAAATAGAAATTACAAATTCAAAAATTTAATGAGAGAAGTATATTACTGCTATTTAATTTTGTCCTACTAACATGTAGAAATCCAAAACCAGAAAGTGTTGACATTTACGCATTTCATATTATATAACATACTCTTACTGTGGAGTCAATGCTTCTCCGCCTACAATCAGCTCTTGCAGTTCCATGCATTCATTTAATATTTCTACTGAGTTTGAATTTCTGACATTCACGTGAAGGATACCGGTATCTATGTAAAAAGTTTGATTGAATCAGCATAATTATCAGAATAATAGATAATCATTCTTATTTACCTTATTCTATGACTATGTTTTTACCTACTACTACCGGGGGTCTACCAAACCATTAGACCATCAGACTAGTATGGAGAGTGATTCACGAACACCGAGGATCAAAAAGAGGGCAGCAGGCTGGCGAGAGAATCATCACACTACTTCCCCTGTCTCTCGCACTTCGCCATTCTCATGGATACCCCTGGCCGAAAATAAGGATCGTGAGCATAATGTCACCCATATATTTTATATTGATGACTTAAAAATCTATGCTGCTGAAAAGAGCATCTCAATAATGCTCGAGGAATCGTCTAGGAGTGCACACGAGAAGTCGGTTTTGACTTTGGATCGGACAAGTGTGCCAAGATTCATCTGAAGCGTGGACAAATCGCAGGTGTAGGTGATGACCCTGCGCTTGTGGCCCTACCTGAGAGCCGCTTACAGGATAAAACAACATCAGTAAAGGTGGTTCTTCGAAGCAGATGCAAGCACCTTCTTCGAAATATTTGGCCGTCGAGTCTCCTGGCGTTGATCGAGATATCTGCGGCTAATATGCTTGCCGCCCCAGGGCTCTATTCGTTTGGGGTGGTTCCATAGACGGAGAACGAGCTTATGGCCCTCAACATCACTACGCGCAATCTAATGCATATGAAGAAAAGCTTTCATATCAACTCTTCCGTTCCGCGCTTATACATTGCACGCCGTAAAGGCGGTCGCGGACTACTCAATCTCCAGTCCGTTCACAACAGAACTATTCCAAGCACAGCTATTGCGTCGGCAACAGTGAAGATCATTTTCTGGCGTTTCTCAGGAAAGCACAGGCGGCTGAGACCCTTGGCCTGGATCTTAATATAAGAGTAGGGGAAACCACTGCTCCATCAAGATCCTTTATTTCTAAAAGCACAGGTGGAGGAAGCGGATCCAGAGAACTTCCTAAAACAACATGAAGAAAAGGTGATACATGGAAGTCATACATGATTGTTAAAAAGCGATTCTTGTCAAATGAGTCAACGTTTGCTTCCCTTAAATCCTCTGGACTTGATTTAGGCTCGAAGAGTTTCTTTTCTGGCTAATCAAGACGGTAAGATTTCCACCTCAGCATACCGTAGCTACATATTATGTCAAGAGGTTTCCAAAGATTAGTACAGGGTGGCCTTAATAGTTCTTCACTACCATCTTTGCCGCTCTAATGGCTTTGGCCGCGACCCAGCCCTGCCGAACGCTCCAAGTAAGATGGAGTCAGTTGCTGAGATTGAGGAGTGCCAAAGTTAAAGGAATTACATGTTCTCCATAATGGTCCCTATTCAACACACAAGACCATACATCGTGCTCCTTGACAAACTCTGCCCAGACCCTGGCGACCACAACAGGGAGGGAGGGAAGTCGTTCCTTTGTGCGAAAGTGCGACACCGGGGGAGGGGGTCTTCGTTGTGTTGGGCGTTACGCCCAGATTTGTCTATGTATTTAAAGTAAATTTTTATTTGAATAAGCCAATTTTTTTCAAGCTCAATATAATTATTTTATTTTGGCGGGCTATCAAGATGCTTGCCCTGTTCTTTTGTCAGCGATGATCACTTCTTGATTTCATTTACTTTTTAAAGCAATATTTTTTCAGTTTCCGAAAATGTGTGAACGTTTATCACGTGCAGGGGACATAGAAAATAAATTTAAATGTTTAAGAGCACGAACATGCAATGCATCGCTGTGCCCTTCGAATATTAATTAAATTCATAGTTTTCAGATTAAAGAACATCAAATACGCTTTTCAAGAAAAGTTCTACAAACAAATTCACGGGGTACATGTATCAGACATGGTCATCAAAGGTCCTGGAGTGTGAGATTTCGAACCCGTTTATAATTCTAGATTATAATTAACCATTGAACATGAAGTTGACGAAGAAATCAATTTCTGAGACATGACTATCATCCATCACAATAGCCAGATTATGAGCATCTATCCATAATATAAAATAAGCACAAGTGGAAGCTTGGTTGATAGAGCCATAAAACTCTCCCATCCTGTATTCCATAAATCTAATTCGATTCTACTAACAGAAGCTCTAGAGACTAACAGAGTTAAACATAATTTATTGGCAGACAGATAAAACGTCCTTGATATTATATTTTACAAATATTCTAATTTACAAATTATTTTCAGACCAATTAGAGATGCTTCAAATTGTTAAATCACATGCAGAGAAAAAATGGCAAAAGTGATCTGGCAATCTAAGAGATATGTGAAAGTTAAAATAAAAAAACACAAAAACCTTTCAACAAAACAATAAGCATTTAACTAGTTATGATATACTATGATAGTTAGTTATCATAATGGATCTTCCTGGAAGCATTAAATCTATCATAAAAGAACTCTACGGGGAGAGAGTTTTCTTACTAAGGTTAATAACTTTAGTAAGCTCAGGTTTTTTCAAGCTAATCTACTAACATCATAAGCCTTCTTGAAACGATGCAGAGACAACAACATCGTCCCAAAATTCTTGAGATTGAAAAACCACCTGGGTAAATCAAAATCTAATTCTATTTTACGCAGAACAAATTTGCTTCTCTTAGAAGAAAGAATTCAGTACATTAAATTGAGTTTACACACTACTTCCAAAAAACTATTAAAACTCCACCTTCTCTCGTCTAACAGTCTTAAGATCTGACATTTGGTCCACACTGAACCGCATATCGTTTGACCAGTCCCAACGGATGAAAGACACTAAAAAACAAAAAACAAAATTTAACAAATTACTTCCAATAAAGCAGACACCACTATCTAACACTGTAAAGAACATTTATAACCACCCTCTGAGCGATGAAATAATTTCAGCTCTATCTAAAGGATATAATTTTGCTGTAGCTCCTTCCCAGATTCCAAAACAAGAAATTATCAGTTATTAAGAAAAATTATCATTCCACGGAGGACGGCCAACATCCTACGCCAAGCCCCACTTCCCTCCTCAAACTTCACAAAAGAAGAAAGAACGGGAATCAAAGAACTCAGTCAGAATAAAGACATCATAGTATTACCTGCAGATAAAGGCAACACTACAGTAATAACGAATAAAACAGATTACGGCAAAAAAATGAAGGACCTTTCAACTGACAATACGTACAAAAAAGTTGAAAAAGACCCCACTAAAACAATAGTCAACAAAACAAAAACCTTCCTTAGGGACTCTAAACTTGAGAAAGAAACAATATCCAAATTGATGCCAACCAATCCTATTTCTCCAAGACTTTACGGACTCCCAAAAATCCACAGAAACAACGTTTCACTCTGACCGATCGTAAGCGCAATAAACTCACCAACTTATAACCTGGCACGCTTCCTAACCAAACAACTGAATCCTTTCACAGGAAATTCTATCACTCACGTTTAAAATTCTTCTGACTTCTTTAAAAGGATACAACGGGTTCACATTCAACCTCAGGACATCCTCGGGAGTTTCGACGTAGTATCTCTCCACGAAAGTACCAATCCCTGATACAATCTTTATGATCAAATCCTTCGCAAACATTCCCTCTGATCTCATACCTTTGATAGAACATTGTCTCAACAATATTTACTTCTCCTTTAATAGCCGATTCCACGAACAAACCTCAGGTGCAGCAATGGGATCTCCAATTTCACCTCTAATAGCTAACATCTTTATGGAACATCTGGAAACTAAAATCTCCATCCAATCCAAGCTCACACCAGAGTTCTGTTGCCGTTACGTTGACGATAATTTTGTAATCTGGAGACATGGACTGGATGAACTACACAAATTTTCCGATTCCGTCAACCAATTACATCCCTATATCTATTTAACCATGGAATTGAATAAAACGAAAAATTGCATTTCTTGGACGTTCTAGTTTACAAAAGATCTAATAACACATTAGGACATGAAGTTTACAGGAAACCTATTCATACAACGAGATACCTCCATGCCTCCTCCCACCAACATTCATCCCAAAAGCAGTCAGTCATAAACTCCCTTGTTCACAGAGTTGTCTCCATAACAGATAAAGATAACTCACAAAAGAAATTACAAAGTGTCAAACAAGCCCTAATGCAAAATGATTACGCGAAGGAACAAACTGATAAAGCAATCAGAGAATACACCAGAAATAACGAGTAAACACAGCCAACTAAAGAAAGAGAGAAAAAAGCGATCACCATCCTACCCTACATCCAAGGTATCACAGAACAAATAGGAAGAATTCTCAATAAACACAACGTCCAAACCATATTGAAACCACCTATAAAAATAGGGCAACTTCTAAACAACCCGAAAGACAAAAAGGCACCATTCAGTGATCCAGGAGTACATGAAATCCCTTGCTCTTGTGGCAAAGTCTATATTGGAGAAACTGAGAGAGCGGTAGGCCAACGTATAAAATATGAATAGGGACAATGGATACAATACCAATCTGATTCGGCTTTCCTCCCTCCCGGTTTTTAAAACAGAATTGATTGGCCAAACATATTCGACCAATCCCCACAGTGGGGTCAATGACCCTTCACAGGCATCGTTGGGAGCCTGTGATCTGTGTCTTCTTAATACAAAAAATTTTTATGGAAACATACCACATAGTCCAAAATCATAATACCGTTAATTTGAAATCCGATTCGGATGGTATTAGCGGCTCCTGTAACAGTTTTACATTCGTGATGTGCACAATGTAATCGCAAAGCGTATCACTCTGGAAAAAACTCTCATATACTCTTCGTTCGAGACCAACACTATCTATTCCTGTGTTATAATGCCGTATCTGACTATTAATGCTTGCTGCCCCACTCTCCCTGTGAGACGGTACAGAATCGAAATGTGCGGAGTCTGTTACGCCTAATTTATGTTTCATTTTGTAACGCATAATAAAATTCCGCGAAATTTTCTTTTTCAACACTCGAATTCTTCAAAACGTTACTTCTGTCGAGCTCCTCTTGTAAACAACATATTCCTTTATAAGACTAGAGAGTAGTGTCTCCTCTTTCAAAAACATTGAATATCTGTTGTAATAAAACTGTTTATATACTACTCAGCACACAATAACTTTCCGCTAGATGTACACAATCTTTCGTTTAGATTATATAAATGTATATTCTTACGCTTTGGAGAAGGGCTTCCGAAGTTCTGCCGAAACGTTATAACTATGTACCAAGATGTCTGTTAGTCACTCTGAAAAATTGTATATGACTAGTAATGTACAAACCTCTACATAGTTTAATCAATATTCAGATCCGACTTACTACCTGTGCATAAAAATTTTCGACCCCTCATCTATAAATTTAATTTCTGTTAGAACTTTCAAATAAAGGTGTGACGCGTAGCGCGTTAGAATGTTGCCTAACAGTTCTCACGATACTTAAATAGAGAGACATCTGTCCTCTCGACTTTTGGCGTATTACACTATTTCCAATGCGTAAAAGTGACTCCACGAATTACAATATTTACTGCACAAGTATGACACTTTTATTATGGTGAACTAAAAAATCCCTAACATTTTTAGCTGTACAATTTTTCGCATTCTCTGCGTGTTGCGTTCCTTATCCTTTCTTTTGTAAATAAGGAGGGTGTTTTTAGATAATAATTATTTTATGTATTCACAGTTGCAGCGAGGCTTGTGAGGAAACGCGCAGCGAGTGTTACAATGAATATATTTTCTTCAATAAGGTAGGACTTGATCCACCTTAGGTACCAATCTCTTCGTGCAGCTCTACTAATAAGATGAGTCCATTGACGTTGAATATGAGAACAATAGACAGAAATTTTTCACTGAACTAAACGAATTTCACGAACTTTCACGAATTAAACATATATTGTAAAAAGATGCCTGCGTATCTTGGTCAATATTCTGTATGATAATAAAAAAATGTGTGACCGGCTGCGAAGAAAAGGGCCTAGTGTCTAAAAATGAAGTTTTTGAAAAACAAATTGTATTTAAAAAAATAACATTCCATATCTTCATTTTTATGTAAAAAACAGCATATTGTAGTTTTTGAAGAATAATTGCGTCTTTTAGACAAATCATGATGCCAAATATGAAATTTACCACAGCAAATAGCTCTTTGTAGTACCGATCGTACTTCATTGATAGAGATTGTTGAAAATGTTCTTCGTGGATAGTTTGTCAATCACGATTCTTACTGATTTCCTATGAATTGTAACTTCACAAATATCATGAATTGATCTCGCACAATATTGAGTGATTCCCGACGTAGAAGCTAGGCGTGAAGGTTCAATGAAAAGGCTATAAAATTTTTTTGAACTTTCTGGTAAATACTATTTTTCAAAATCAGTTTCTGTTCAAGCCAACTAATCAAAACGAATATTCACGAAAACATAAATTTTAGTTCCAAAACCATGCACTTCATGAAATTTTCGAAGAGCAGTATGCAATTTATTGTGTTAGGTTTCTCTTCCTTTCATAATTTATTAGTAGTTAGACACTATATAATTGACTGTTATTTTCAATATATGTGACGTGCACCGAAGAAAGGGGGCTTACTCTGAAAAGTGAAATTTTTCAGGGCGAGCGGTCGAAGTCGACCCGATTAACGCGATTTGTGTGAGAGAGGGAACCTAAAAACCAAATTATCAGCAATAATAACGCTCGAAATTTCTTTTTGATGTTTTAATAAAAAGAGCAACACGAAATGTATCGACAGGTTTAAAAACCTTAATTTCGATTTTTCTAGAGTAAGCCCCCTTTCTTCGGCGCACGTCACATATAATGTTAATGCAGGAATTTTTACTTTTTCCGATCGCGTTAAAACTCTTCGGAATTATAGTGCTAGTAGACCATCCCTGTTGAAAGTTTCGGACCTATTGGGAATGAATGCGATTCTATCTGAGTCAATCTGATTACGACCAAAGCAATCCTTTTTATTCGTTTGTTATGTAAAATCTGCTTCTGAATCATTATGAATCCAGTCCGTTTTATTCCGCAGGAGTTATAGTAAAATTATAAAGACCAGTCCTTGTCACAGAAGCTAACTTTGCATTCCTCAAATTTTCGGGAACCGATTCAGGCAAACAGGATTTTATTTCTACGAGTCAGGTTTGTGTCCTTTTCACCTTAGCATATCGTAGCCGCAGCTTACAAGAAGTTTCCAGCAAAAGGTGTGGACCGTGTCATTTACATCTTGAGCACATGTATCATCTGGGTGTTTCACTTACGAGGAAACGGCGTATTTTCTTAGAGAAAATGTGGCCCTGAGAGTGCTTTATAACCATCATCGTCACTCTCATGGCGTTGGTCATCATCTTACCCTTCTGAACGCTCTAAGGTGATAGAGTCAATAATCGAGAACGAGGAGTGCCGAATTTTTTTGACCTACCTTGGTAGTTGATTGTATATTATACGTAATTAATAATTCAAAGAATAATGTAGCCTCGGACGGGATTCAAATTTCAATTGATAAAAAGCATGCCTCCGGAAAAGTTGCAGGTGATGAATAGTGACTAGGTGTATGAATGGCTAGAGGTGTAAATGATGTCGATGGACGGGAATCTCGGGATACAATACGCGTGATAAGGGTAGATATTACATGTGTATCGGAAACAAAGAAAAAAGGATGTAGGAATATAAAAATAGAAAACGAGCTCGAACTTTTGTCAGGAGTAGATGATGAATCGCATGGTTCACAAAATGAAGGTCTAATCGTGAGCGAAAGAGCAAAACAGCATGTCAAAAACTATGGTTGTGTATCTCCACTCTTACTATTGGTAAGAATGAAAGAAGGAAATAGTAGAATATTTATTTCAGAATGCTACGCTCTAGTTGATGGTGACAGTAGGGATGTAAAAGATTCCTGTTAGAACTCGTCTGATGATACCCTCGGTATTTATCAGGATTGGAAATGGATAGTTCTACTCGGAGACATTCACGGCTGGGTTGCTGTTCAACGCGAAGGAAGATACAGGTTTCTTGGTCATTTTTTAGACCCGAAAACGAACGGCAACTAGGAAAAATCAATCAGTTCATGCTGAGAAAAATGCTTGTCTATTGCGAACAACTGGTGTGGGCATAAAATGATACACACTGTAACATCATTTTCTCTATATAATTAAATTTGATTGAATAGCAAATCCTAATATTCAACATTGGCTATGGATATTTTAACCTTTTTCAAACTTATTATTTTAAAGCTGATATGGATGTATCGATCAGCGCTCTTTTGTAGAAACAGTTCTGCAAAATTTGGCTTCTCGACACATTCACTTTACTTCGATCAGGAAATTGGTCCCGAGCAATCAATCAACGATTTCTCTACTTTTATAAAATGAATTAAACCACAATGCCATTGTTAGTAATTTTACTGATTATTGATAGCAAATTTTTATGCAACAATACAACCGATTAGTCGTCTTTCTTTTCAAAAAGGGAGCAGGTCCGGAAAAGCGAAATGAAGAGTGTCTTTTTAAAATAGAAAATTGCGTGATTCCTATAATTAATCATCCTTAATCATATTTCCATATCTTTCAATATTAATTTCAGAATAAACCTACATTTTCTCGCTTTTCATAAATGTTCGGGATCTTCAAAGCATTTTTTTTTTATTCCTCGAAATCAAACTTTCCTTGCGCAAACGTGGTGCAATGACCGCTATTACGAGGCCTAGTTTGATTTTCCTAACGTTATTTTCATAAATTTTGACGAAGGCCTGGCATTTATCGGCATTTTAATCAATATTCATTCTTTAACAATTCACTACTTGGAACGTCCTCCAATTTGACCGTGAGGATTTATGAATCCATTCTGAGAAGTTCTGAGATTTCCTAGAATGTATGAATCCTGAACATCAATTTGATGAGATCTATAAATTTGGATTTGACCAAACTACAAACCTGGGATTTTTTCGGATGGGCTCCCGTATAGAAACAGATTGAAAATCCTACTTAGATCCCGAAAATTGTAGGCTGATTCAAATTCACAGATATTTCACGATCATAAATCCTTAATTCCAGGATTTACGTGGTTGATCCAAGCTTCGAGGGTTGGTCCTTGAGCTCCTGTATAGAAACATGTTAAAAAAGACTTTTCCATTCAGCTTTGAGCAAACGATGCTCCATAGGTTAGAAGATCTAGAAGAACATTTAAACATCACTTCCTTAATTACTTTTTTATTCGATTATTAAATAAGGTACAGGAATTGATTAATTCTGTCCAGCAGCAAACATCAATCTACTGAAGATCCACTAATTTCATAAATCCCTCGCACCTGAAAGATAAAAGTTCACGTGCATCTAGTCGTTATAACGAGTCCGAATTCGAGCAAGCGTCCTCGCGAAACACCTTGTTCTGGAAAGTGCCTAGCGAAGACTGTTTTGCTTTAATCGTCCGTTTCCTCGATTGTGATTCTTGGGTTTTCGGACCTGTTCATCCCTACCTTGAAAATCGATGCGTGCTTAATTATCGGTTTTGTTTCATTCACTTTGATTTCACTTAACCATTGCACTATTACTATATTTACCCTTTAGGTACAGAAATGTGCATATATACATTAAGTATCGTAGCGTCAATGGTTATCTGCCGTCCTGAATTTATGTCGTTTTTATATTGAATTTATAGTTCCATTCTTTATATTGCAAATATTCTAAAGTGCTTCTCAGTGCCCCCCTGAACGATTATTTTTTTCAAATTTTTCGAATGTTGATTCGTTAGAAAAAAGAAAAGTTATTTGCTCCTAATAAGTGAATATTCTATTGATACCATGTAGTTTAAACAGGAAATTGTATGTTATGGTGTGCACCCAAACGGATGCAGGAGTTTGAGACATTTTTTCTTTTTTTTTAAATATTTGTTGAGTGTAGAACTAAGTTTATGGTTCTTTTATACATTTTTGAACATTTTTCTGGGATGATAAGGTTTTGAATATGAAGAACTCACGAATTGGCGGGTGACACTTCATAAAAAGTTATTTATTAATAACACTAAAGCATCTAGTGGAGTGTTCAATACAGTTTGGAACTTCACAGTTTTAACACTCACATTGTTTCTATTAAAAGTCTTCAATAAATATCGGTTCCGGCGTTCTATGAACGAACCGGCGCGGTGCTCGTTATGACGCTTACTAGCAAAAATTAGGCGCTAATCGCTACATACAGCGGAACACACACGCATACACACAAACTCACAAACAAGAACTGATAACAACACAATCATTCAAATCGAGCAAAAGTAGAATCTTTCAGAAGAACATGCACACTCATAACATACCGCCCGCCTCGTGATGTTAGAACAGCACGAAATAGGAATACAAATTTCAACTCATAAACTTCAACAAAGATAGCAAGAATTGTGAACAGTACAAAAAAAAATACATTCTTGCCGCCCGCCGTGAACAGTCAATCACGAAAATTGCGAGATTTTATTATCCGTAAAACAAATTGGCCACCCGCCATGACGAATACTATAAAATGACTGAAAATATCAATTTGATGATGTAAAACATTATATGCGGTAGCGCAAATCATGAAAGGGGAACCGAATAGTAAGAGACCACTGGGAAGGCCGAGAATCAGGTGGAGGGATAAT
>WSXT02112815.1:0-11150 GCA_011762715.2 Neuroterus valhalla
TACAAAATTTAAAAATATTGAGTAATGGTCAGAGTAATGGCATTTACGAAATTCCAAAATTTGAAAAAAAACTAACAATTTTTAGCCACACAACGCAAGATATAAAAAAATGTTTCTTTATCGGAGGTCTACAAGATGATCTTTGCAATTTTCTGAATTTCCTCAAAAAATAAAAAATCCAAATTTTGGTCTCACAAAAAATAATGAAAAATACAAAGTTTTATTTTTTGGTCAAACTATGCAAGAATCGGGGAAAGAAGCGTTTAACAAAGATTGTGCAAACAATAAAGATCTACAAATTTGGTAAAATCTAATTTTTGACAGGACAAGTAGTTCTTACTTCATTTATAAAAAACCATATTTATAATGAAAAAATGGAATCTTCGGACAATCGACACAAGCTCTGGAAAAAACCAATACACACAAGTTCTTCACCAGAAAAATATCTTGGAATGTGTTATCATTTTTCCCCTTGGACGCGAAGTTTTTGTTACAATCGTAAAAAATAGAATAAAACATTAAAAAATTAAATTTTCAGAAAAAGTGCACAACATATGAAAAAAATGGAATAACAAGACTTCTTTACCGTTCTAGAAAAATTCTGATCGAGTGCGGAGCATGAGACATGGGATGAGAATGTATTCGTTCAAACCGGAGAAGCTTTTACAAAAAAAATTTATAATCATCAAATTGAAGTAGTTGACAATTTGTTTGCTTTTGTGAAGCGCAAGATCCGAAAGTCGCGCGCCGTAGGCGCTCTCAAACTTACGAGCGAAGCGCGCGATGAGAATGTTCCCACGCAGCGTGCAGATTTTATATTATGAGGATAAATCATCGCAGGATAGATTCATTCTTATTTCATGAATTACCATAAATTTTATGAATTACCACAAATTGTGTAATCATCACAAATCGCATTGAAAAAACCTCCAAATTTCAGAAATTTCCATGAATGTCATAAGTTTTCCAAAATTCCCACAAATTCAATACATTCTCTTAAATTTTATGGAGTACAATTGATATCAATAACCACGAATTAAATAAATTTCACGAATTTTTTTCAAATTCATAGATCATTAGATGATTTATTAGTAAACTCTGAAAATTAGTTAAGTTGTCATGAGTTGAAGTGAAAGAGTAGATCGATTTTTGATTTTAAGAAAAACTACTTTCATATCAATTTCGGGAACAGTAAAAGATATAAAATATATTTCCCGGTAAGAAATAGATGCGCAACGAAATTTTGTATAGAATTGTACTTTTAAGCATTAAAAATTCGGGACCTCATTTTCGAATGGCCAGGGTTCACCCTGTTCTCTTAAAAATAATTTTACGTGCGCCTCCTGTGATGATCCGGCAGCTCAATTGACGTGCCAGCTCTGACGCGAAAGAGATAGAGGATCACAAGCACGAGTGTGAGAGAGACATTTCGAAGGAACAGCTATCCTTGTCCCACCATAGCGAGCGAGCACAGGTGCGAAAGGGATGGATTGGACTCTGCCATGCCGGAACATTCTGAAAACTTTCAATTTCAGTCCGACATATTCAATTAAGCATCATCGGGCTGCTTAAGACAAGGTATGAATGCACGAATATATAATTTGAACTCTTGCGATGAGCTCGTTAAATTTTTGGTCGTGGTAAAGGCTGCGTTCAATTTATACAAGCAAATGAAAAATGCGTTCCGGTAATTCTGAACATTTTTGTGTTAATCTTAGCGTGGTCGTTGGCGCTCGTTTCTCTCACCTTCGGCCAACTACCGCTGGCCAGGATCGTCGTGCTGTAACTTTTCTGATGATCTAAATAATTGAAAATCCATTTATTGGTTACTTTTTTGCCATATTATCGTTACTTTTTTGTTACTTCTTGGTTACTTTTTTGAGAGAAGTATGGTTACTATTTTACTATTTTTGGAAGCTTGAGTAGTTCCGAGCCCTGCTTAATCATAGTAATACTGTTATTTTAAAAATATTTTTGTATGATTGAAAATGATTCGCTAAATGACTTGTGCAAACAAACGCAAAAAGTTAAAAAAAATCGATTTTGTTTTTTCTTATTTCCATATGAAGCAAAATTGGAAAGCTTGAAATTTAGATCTTGAAATTAGCTATTTGTAAAAAGAATTCAGCCAAGAAACGTAGCGTTTTAGAGAAAATCGAATTTGAAAATCTTTATAAAAATAGCAATTTCTAGGTTAATTTTATTCATTTTTCAAAATGGTTAAGTCAAGTTGAAGGAACGTCTAAAACTACTTCAAACAACAGAAATCAGCCACAAAAAATCTTTAAAACTATAAAGATTTTAGGTATTTTCATTTTTCAGTTGACCGAGAGTCATTTTAGAGGTTAAGGGAGTTACGATAAATTTACGACATAAATTATTCAATATCTTTTGATACAGGTTCTGAATGATAATTTTGAGAGCACCGATGGATTTCTTATTTTCTTTCTATGTATCTCAGAATTTTTTCATAATTTTCTAATTTTTAAGTATCTTTATCATCTACGAAAACTGCATTTTCTCATAAGATCACATGTTATTTTCAATAATCGATTTCTCGAGTTTCAGATTCTGAAGGTTCATGAAACTTGAACCATAGCTCAAGTAAGCTATAACACTCGTTTTGTCAAAATTACAAGAAGTTCTCATTTATGTTAGTCTTATCCACCATACTCCCTTAACTTAAAAAGGAAAAAAAATCCTGTCCTAGCAAAAAATAAAAAAATACGTGTCCCCTTATTTTGCACCTGAAAAAACATATTTTAATTTTTGGACGATCGGTGACATGAGTGTCGCCAGCCTGCATGCTTGAAATGGAATCGGTCTGAAATATTAGTTATTCTAGTACCTATAGATCGTAGGCAGTTGGTAAGACTCGTCATCCTCCATGCTGCTATTGGTATTTGCGTTATTATTTGTATCATTTCCCGCGTTGGATGCGTGTCCTAGGTTGTAGAGCATTAACTGTGACATCACTGAATCAAGCACTGTCAGTATCACGAAACGTCTATCAAATCAATCCAGAGCCTTTCTCTTCTTCTTTTTTAAACCAAAACATTCTTCTTAAATCCCAACTTGATGGCCAACGTTTTGATGATCGATCACTATGATCCTTAACGACCACCACACAATCTTCTTCACCACAATTCCTCTTTATTCCACAAAGGACTACACTCAACTTATAAATAATAATCCACGTTTTTCTTCTATATTATTGCACATGCGATATAGGCACTAGTTTATTGAATCATTTTAGGCACCATTCGAGAGAAAAAGACTGAGAGAGAAGATATAGAGACAGATAATTCGAAATAGGGAGAGTAATCCCCAGACCTAAAATACCTAACATCTTTCCTGAAGTTCATATCCTTTACACTAGCATCACAATACCTTATCAGCCAATTTAATCAGTTTCACATAACTTCTTCACAAGTATCTTTTTATTCAAAATCTTCAAATTAGATAAGAACTTGAAATATTATTGTATAGACGTTACAATTTAGGTGTTGAAGGTAATCGTATAAGCCTATTTACACTGGATGGTCGATATGAGCCTAGATATGTGACACTAATCATCGGAAACCTCTCCGATCGCGAAAATAATAAACAACTTGACTTTTACAGCCCCTTGTGGGCTTGAGGAAGAACTCTTTTTTAAGTATCAATTTACCCTAACTATTAGATGTCCTCTTTTTTGAATGTCACTCTCTTTTCTTTAAAACTACAGAGTACACTTTGGTTCCTCGGGCTGGATAATGGCTTGTCGAAAGAAACACACATAAATCGTAACGGAAAGATTGGTAAAAATATTATGTCTGAGGGCAAGTGTTGTGCTCTGAGCGCGGCAAGGCAACACTGCGCGGTCTTTGATTCCTGTTAGAAGGGGTGAAATTGCGCGGGTGCGGAGAGGAAGAGGGCTTTGCGGCAAAGGCGCATGACGCCGTCGCATCCAGCGCATGGATCGACTGGGCTCACCTATTAATATATACCTGCATACTCCCACATTACCAGTATGCACCCACATGCTGGCCAGAAACGTCACCGTCTACACCCTCACATAAGAGAGCCGGCTGCAGGTACATTCAGAGCTGGATTTGGGTCTTGGGCCACCCTACGTCACCCCCAAATTTGCCGCCCTTTTTGGACTTTTGCTACCAGTTTTGCAATTGCAGAGTCAATGAGCAAAAGGAAGAAAACAAATGGAGCAAAAAGAGACGTGTTCTGTAATTGAGAGACATTGAGAGATGAGGGTCAGAGCAAAGAGCTGAAATCTGTCACTAGTCAATCCCCTCTCCTACCACCTTAGATGGAACGCGATAGAGCGTGCAAGGAGAAAATATGAAAAGCGTTTGAAGAGGGGAAAGAGAAGAGGTTCAGGAAACTATCTGCAGTTAGCCTTTTTTTGGTCACGTTGAGAAAAAGGATGAAGGACGTTTAACAAAGCGGGTGAAGTGAATGGTAGCGCACCCAGAGGCAGACCAAAGAAGGAATGGATAGAATGTGTGAATGAGATTCTCAAGAGGAGAAGTATAAAGAGCCATAGAAACACAAGAGCGTGCAAGATGGCTTTCAGAAACTCTTTACCTAAGCTGAATGAGATACGCTCACCTCTGGAGTTTTCCTTTAAGATACGATAATTAAAATATTATTATAGGCCCTAAAAACTGGCCAACCTAGGCCATGGCCTTCTTGGCTTCTGGTGTGAATACGGCACTGGGTACAGTACACACTTCCGCGTCACGCGCGTGCCTTTGCATATATAGATAGGAAAAAGTATAGATAGGGGTATTACTATAGAGAGTATGTAGTATGTACTATACTTATAGAACAGCACGGTGGGTTTGGTGAACCGACTCGGACTCGCCGGCAACGCCGCATTGCAGATCTTGCATGCTGACACTCGGCCAACCCTCCTTCTTTCTCTCTTTACCTTCACCATCTCAAACTCAGTCTCATACTCCTTTTTATGCTATTCTCAGCTTTGGCCAGATTTCGTCTCCTCTTCCCTTTTCTCCACTTCCTGGTTCTCTGAAAGCCGACGGTTTCAATTACTCAGGCTTTTGAATTTCAAGGTCATTCGTTTTCTGTTTAATATAAAGTCAGTGTTTTATTAATATATGAGACTGTATCAACAAACATTAGTGTGAATTTCACGACATATTATATCGATTAGCTTAGTAAGTACAGTCCTATGCTTGAATACACCTCTGACCTCAGTTACCGTCCAATCTTTTATCGGATTCAAAAGCTGGCAAAAGAGCTGATTAAAGTTTGAAGCACTGCAAAATCAGTGGCGTGTAATAAATAATAATCTATATCAAGTTGATATAATACTTAGTCTGAGCAATGTTCTAACAGTAGTTTCTATATCCATAGGTTTTCTCTGGGGTTCGAACTTTTAGCAGCTATTGTGTCAGCTGTCGAATTCGAGATAGGACGGTACTGCGGTAAATTAAACATAGGACTGTGACACATGCGGATATCTGTTATATAACTTCTAGTGACAACTGGACCAAACTTTGAAAATATTGAATAATATAGAATGAAAAATGTATGTGGAAAATAATAAGATGTAGAAGAGAAGGAGAAATCGAGCAAAGGCCCTCCTTCTTCATTCCAGTCCCCCATTGCATTTGTAACAAAAAAAAACCGTACTCACGAGTTTAATTTTTCTCCCGGATGTTTTAGCAAGGATTTTCTTGGGAAAGAAGTGCCACTGAGGGGCGTGGTTTAGATAAACAGGCGTGGAAAGGGGCGTGGATTAGTTGCGTTCCTGAGACATGGTTGAGAAAAAGGGGCGTGCTTGAGGGTAGCACCTGCAAACAGGGGGGAAGTAAAAGCGTTCTTATATGGGCGTGGTCAGTCTTAATTGTTGGAAGAGCGACAGCGGCGAGATGTTTTTTTATAAATTTGAGGAAGTATGAATATTTCATTAACAAAAATTTGAAGGACTTGAGTTCAACTTGATGCAGCAAAATTGAAACTTTTTTGTGTTTTGGATCAAAAACATACTTTGGGATTTAGTCCTATTATACTATAAAGTGCAAGTCTAAGCAAATTCAATGTAATTGTTTCTTCCAGTCCCTAATCTCATTCTGAAATCAGAGTTAACATGAAGTTAGAATTCGTTTGATATTCTTCATACCCTATGCCAGTACACGTTATACCCTTGACTCAATCGGCCTCACTAAAACGTACCTTTTTCACTTACAGTCCATCGACGTCGATTTTTTTTATGGAACAAGATACACAATGCAATTTTTGCTTGAATGTTTATTATAAATAATAACCTGGGAGTTAAAACACTCTTCCAAAACATTGAGCGTTTGGGTTGCCTGGGTGAGCACTGAGGAATGCAGGAGAATGTCAATTATTTTTCTCCATAAACAATATGCTCAAATCTTTGTGATTACTGAAAATCTGATAACCACTCCGTTTCTCGAATAGTATGAATAAATCATCACTAATTATTCCAACAGTTATAATACTTGACCAGAATTGAAATCTATAATTCACATTCGCGTTCTGAGTGATAAGAAGAAGCAAATAAAATATCATAAATAGTCCATGAATAAAAACAAAAATATCCACTAGCTGGATTGTAACTGGTGCGGGTCACAATCTTTGGCATGCACAAACAAAAAAGGAACATATCGACCTTTTTATCTGCTATGTAGTGCATTATAAATCAAGTTCAAATGTAGGCCAGATTTTGTTTTAAACTGTATAGATAAAGTAAAAACTAGATTGCAGTTACAGGGGATTTTTCACATAAATTTAGAGGGAAATGAATTCTATTTCAACAATTAATCTTCAATACTTTTCATAAACTAATGTTGAATTATCGAGTTCATCTTGCAAACAAGTTATTAGTCTATTCAGATTACTCTTCATCTAAGATTTTTTGCGTCAAAATTCTATCAATATTGTAGGAAGACAAAAAAATGTATAATTTTTTTGTTCATGTTATAAAAAGATAAGAAGGATAACACTTGTTATTCTATTCAGATGAATGGGGATTCAGTTTTTATTATATCAAAAGCACAAAGGCTAAGCTATTGTAGTTGCGCGCTCGTGTCAAGCAGCTTACGATCTCAAGTAGAAAATTGTTTCATTCAAGATTCTCTTGGAACCCTCTCGACAGAAAGAAAAGGAGCTTCCATTCACTTTCTTCCGAATTTTCTGCAGATATTTACACTCAGGCTCCCTGTAAAATAACTCTTTCTGCTCTGAATTTTTCGCTCTACTTGAACACTCATTTCCGATTAGGAATTTGGAGCATCTTTGACAAATGTGACTTATCATTCTGCATTGATATTACGCAACAAATTTCGTATATCCGGCTTTTCAGTCAAGCTGGAGTCCTTCAGAATTCTGCTAGTGTAAGATTTGTAGTTTTTCTGTTCCATCAAAATATCAATTGAGCTTGACCCCGCCTATCGGAGAACTGAAAACGTTTTCACTACGCCCATGTTTGCGGACCCTGCCCTCAAGAACGCCCCTTTTATTTTGACCACGCCTCTCAGCAATTTCATCCACTGCGTCAATTCTGTTTCAACACGACCCTTCGTCCCGCCTACTTACTACTATGAATATTTCCTCTGGACTTTACTAAGCTACGCCCTCTTCCATGCCTATTTTCGCAAACCACGCCTCTTAGTCACACATCTTTTTTAGAAACACCTTATCAGTGAAAACCGAAAAAATGGTAGTTATGGTAATTTATCGCTCCGAGTTGATTCAATCCGTCAAATAATCTGCAAACGAAAACAACTGAACGATTGACGATCACATATTGCAAGCTGAAAATGGAGCTCATAAATGTATAGTTTTCATTGTTCACCTCTGACGTCACACTTTTGCTCCCTCTGACTTCATCACGCTTCAGAGACGCTACTTCAATTCCGCTTCACGGGCACTAGAAAGGGCTGTACTAAACTTATAATCTCTCCTAAGAATATTTTCTTTTCCTAAGTTCACCATGAATGATAATAAATCTTGATGAACTATAACAGATTTTATAAGTCTGTTTATAAATATAAAAACTTTGATTATCTAAATTCTGAAAAATTCTGGAGATATGAACACACAAATCATAAATTATAATCGTTTATCTGCATTGCTCCAAATAATATCTCGCCACTGTTGCGTTTTCAACAATTGAGCCTGACCCCGCCTATCGGAGAACGTTTTCACTACGCCCATGTTTGCAGACACTGCCCTCAAGAACGCCCCTTTTATCTTGACCACGCCTCTCAGCAAGTTCATCCACTGCGTCAACTCTGTTTCAACACGACCCTTCGTCACACTCACTTACTACTATGAATATTTCCTTAGGTCTTCACTTAGCTATACCCTCTTCCATGACTATTTTAGCAAACCACGCCTCTTAGTCACATCACTTTTTTCGAAACACCTTATCAGAAAAAACCGAAAAAAATAGTAGTTATGATAATTTATCGCTTCGAGTTGATTCAATCCGTCAAATAATCTTGAAACGCAAACAACTGAACGCTTGACGATTACTTATTGCAAGCTCAAAATATGAGTTTATAAAAGTAGAATTTTCATTGTTCACCTCTGATGACACACATTTGCTTCCTCTGACTCCATCACGCTTCGGGGACACTACTTTAGTTCCGCATCGCAGGCACTAGAAAGGGCTGAAATCATGCATGGGTTATGGACAATAATTCCCTTGACAAGCTCAGTTCGTCTTGTCAATACTTGGATTTTCTACTTGTTATAGTACTATCTGTCTAAAAAGTTTAGAGCCCTCAATTTTTCTTCAGATTTTATTAGAAATATCGGCAGATAAATATTCTAAAAATTCGAGGCTAAGTACATATTGAAGGTGAAAGTTTTCCCTACACTTATGCAGAGTTTGGAAATTTTCAGTCGATAAGCAAATATTTCTGGATGAGTTGAGTGTTGAAGAGTACCATTATCCTACGATCATTTCGGTGTACTCAACTTTGAACGGCTATTACTCTCCAAGAATAATTACAAAAAAACGGAGAAGAATGCATGATTTATTTTGATCCTTTCTGTGTACAATGGTGAAGTTTAAAGTCCGGAATAGTAATTTTTTATTAAATTAATAACAAAAGAGTAGTGACGTGTTATCTCTGAAATCAAGCAACATACGGAGATCATTCTTGAAGCAATTTACACATATTAAGGTTCTGCAAATTTCGAATGTAGTTACAATGAGCAAAAAGTTTTGCTTGAGTGTTTGAATAATAATTTCGTCTTTTCCAGTTCTTCATTGAAAATGGTAAAAATGGTGCAAATATTTAAGTTTAATAAGGAGCCGTTCACAATTTTTAAACAACAACAAAAGATCAAGTTTTTATCAAAAAGCCGAATTTTCAACAAAATTATATATTTTTATGAATATTTCTCAATTTTGAAGCTAAGAAAACCATACAAAAGACTTGATTTTTCTACCCAATACTACTATTTCTCCAAGAAAAAGTCTTTTTTTATATCAAATAGTTCATCTCTCGAAGAAATTGTTGCATTTCTAAGTTTTGAACCCTCAAAGAAGAGATTTTCACTAAAAATGGAATAAATAAATTTCTAACAAAAGAGGTGAATATTAAAAAGAAGTTGATCTCCAATAAAGATGTTCATCTTTCAACCAAGTGGTTAAATTTACAATCAAGAAGAATATGCTTTTACTGAACAGTTTAATTTCCAACCATGGTAATGAATTTTCTACTAAGAAAAATAATGTTCTACTAAAAATGGCAAATGTTCAAAAAAATACATTGATTCTCCACAAAACTGTTTCATTTGAAAATATTTAATATTCAAATCAATAGTTTCATTTCTAAATTCAGTTGTTGAATTTTCAGGACTATATTGGAAGAAAATAGTAGATTTCGTAGAAACAAATATGAATTCTTGAAGAAACATGTAGTAGTTGATATTGATATTATGATAAAAAAAAATTTGGATTTTGAATCAAAAAGTTTTCGATATCTAATCGACAACAGTTGATTTCCAAAAAAACTCTTTGAATAACCAACCAAAATAAATTATTTACCAACCAAACAGTTGCATTTTTAGCTGAAGAAGATGAAATTTAACCAAAAAGATCCACTTTTAACAAAAAAGACGAATTTCCGACAAAATAAATGATTTTTTAACATTTATATTTTCAAATACTAATTTTTAACTGGAAATGTTATGGTTAGATTATCAGTTTGAAAAGTTAATTCTGCAACAACAAAAAAATTTATTTTAAAGCGAAAACATGATTTCTCAACGAAACATACATATTCCAACGCATGAAAATTTAAACTTGAGATATGAAACAGTCGAATCCAAACATTAAAGGTGAATTTTAACAGAACTTAGATATTTTCAACTCAAAAGGATAAATTTTCAACAAGAGAGATTTTCGTTTAATCAAAAACGATGGATTTTCAACTAGAAATGAAGAATTTTCAATTAAAAACTTAAGTGTTCTGCAAGAAAAGGAACAGTTAACTTTACATTTGAGAAAATTGGATTTGGAACAAGAGAAACAAGTTCCGACAAATTAGTTAAAGTTTAAACTAAAATGATTTATTCTAAAAAAAAAAGGAATTTTTAACAAAAGAGTTCAACATTAGACGAAATATTTTAAAATTTTTGATCCTAGTGTTTTTGACCACGGCTGAGATAATTGTTTTCAATGCTATTCTTTTGGTAACAGTAAGATAATGGTACTCTTCAACACTCAACTCATCCGGAAAGATTTGCTCATCAACTTAAAATATCAAAACACTGCATAAGTGTAGGGAAAACCTCCATCCCCAATATGTACTTAGCCTCATATTTTTAGAATATTTAGCTGCCAAGATTTTCAATAAAATCTGAAGAAAAATTGAGGGCTCTAAAATTTTTGGAGTAAATTGATAATCTCCCCTAAGAATATTTTCCTTTACTAAGTTCACCATAGGGGTCGTCCATAAATTAGGTGACGCGTCTAGGAGAGGGAGGGGGTCGAGGTTCTCGTCACGTTTCGTCATGAAGGGGGGTCGGGGGGTCGACCACTAAGTCACGTGACGCTCAATTTTAGGAAAAGTGTACTATCAACTCGAAAAAATGGAACTTTGTAGCTTTTACACGTTGTATTATATGAAAAAATAAATGAGAGT
>WSXT02112837.1:0-11149 GCA_011762715.2 Neuroterus valhalla
GATACGGCTACGACCAAACGAAGCATCATTGGTGTCGTGACTTCTGTGATCGGGCGCGTCTCATATTTTTTTGCGTGTTGGAAATTTCTACTTTCTAGGGGATTATTATTCATTATATTATCTTAATATTCTATTCATTTAACTGTTTGTTTCGATTTTTGATGGAAGAAAGTTTTTCATTGGTTTACTTAAGGCTCTACCGGCCTTAAGGAACACATTCTCATTGCAATGCTCGCGCTCAATATTTGTTTTTTCTGTGGATTCAACTTTTTAGTTTGTATAAAAGTTAGGAATGATTCATATAAATAATCATAAGGACAAAAATTTATCAATGGATAGTTAAGAACAATCTCTATTAGATTACTAGGATTCAATAGTATGTTTGAATTTCATATTGCATTGATATAAGTTTAAAAGATTACTATTATACTGACTTTTAAGAACTATGATATAAAATAGATCTGAAAATATTGCAAAACTTTTGCAAACCTCTACTTTCAAGTAAATCAATAAATTTGTTCGAATTTGTAATGAAAAAATCTCAAAATCATTCACTCAAGGTTCAATTTACGTCAAGGAACACATTTTTATGAAAGTACCCGCCTTTGATATCCACATCTTTTAAAGATTGGATAGCAAATGTAATCTCCAATTGCTTGAAAAGCGTTGTAGCGAATAACACAAAAAAAGTATGTCTCATTGAAAAAATATTCATGTAGAAGAGTAATCAATTATTCTATATTTAATATTTCTTCTTGTCCCTCATTTTTGGACTGAAAGAGACTGCTCGGGATGGTAGCACATACATGAGAGAAACATAAAAACATTTACTTGTTGTGGTCACTCTTAAAATTGGAAGATTCAAAAGGGACAAGAGCTACTAATTTGAAATTTTTCAACGTTATATCGGGTATTTTGTCACACGCAAGCAGTTTTCCATGGACGTAGTTTACTGCATGAAAGTATTAATTAAACGCGTGTGGGGAACTCAGAACTGTTGAAAACTGTCAGGAAAATTTTATTGCGTAGCAACACAGTAGAAGTAAACCATCATCTGCGAAATGGTACAAAAATAGTAAAAATACTCCCATAATTGCCTCAGCAAACGCTAGCACAGAAAGATTTGAAATAATTTAAACATCAGAACTTCATCTGAGGTTAGGGTTGTTAAAAAATTGTACAAACACATGCTGACGGAAGGTACTTCAAGGCTTTTCAATCGGTCCTTTAGTCTTGTTTTTCTTCAACATCCCAGGTGAACGCCGAACCAAAATTTTCAACCTGAGTAATTAATGTAATTTCATCACTTAAAATTATTTCATTCTCTTTGGAGAACTTTGAAATATGGTGTGACATTCATGAATTAATAACTGCAATAAAGAAGAAAGGAAATGGTAAATAAATCAAGATTCGTGCTTCGAGTAAAAAGATTTTTGCCTTGTGTACCACACAACGGACGAGAGTGATCACGAGTCACATCCAAAGGCAGTATTTCAAAGAAATAGCCGATGAAACCTCCTTATGGCCGGCAAATATAATAAACTTGGGGTCCATATTTCCACGATTATGGTGGTGGCTGGCGAACCCTAAGAAAAACAACGGCTCGCTCCAAGAAAAAGGGGATTCCCGCTATCGTCATATTTTCTGATTTTCCGCCAATAAACTCCATTACTATTTATCAGACTAATGCATCCTTATAACCACTTTTAACAACAATCTATACGTTCAGACGCATTAGCAGCTCTGAATCACGCTCTCCGAAAATGTATTATTGCTTCTATGAGTTTATTAGTGACCCCATTTCAACTAATAAGGGAAAATCAAATTACAGACATTATTTCGGAAAAGTTGCTTTGGGGGTAGGATTAATAGAGATTTAATAAATTTTGAATCTTATTCAATACCTTTTTCATTTCATTGAGTTCTCTCTCAGTATTAGTGAAGAGATCCACAATTATATAGGTTCTATTTTTTCCAATTATTAGTACCTCTATTTATGAAATCAATTTTTAAGAGAGCATCAGTTCGATAATTGAGAGTTTTTTTGCTTTGTCATTCATCTTTGAGTTATCATTTTCAATTATTTCTTTCAAGATCCTATTCGAAGGATACTTTAGTTATGGCAAATAATGCTATTGTTCAATCTTCAATGCTTAAGTTTGAATTTATTATTTTCAAACCTGTTGAATAGGAATAATATATTGTTGGAAGTTTTTACAACGATTACACTTTGGAGGTTCGCTGTTTTAAATCCTCCAATTTCAAACATTGAAATAATGTTGGAGTTGTATTTATCAAATTTGAATTTCTCGATTGAAGGAAATCCAAGTTTTATTCCTGGGGGCTAGAAAAAAAATTGCTTAGCTTCGAAACCTCGCATTTGGAAAGATTTCTCTCATTTGACCCAAGTTTGAAATGCTTTATCGTGTTAACCAATGACTGTATACAAAATGTAAGATATTGTCAGACTAAGAAGCATCAAATCAAAATCTTTAAAAAAAAAAAATTTTAAGTGTAAGGACTACAAAGCTCCTACTATCAGGGAGTGAAATTGGAATAATTTCAAATATTTAAAAAGATATTCCTTTCACATTTAGCAGAATTATAAGTGAACTCTAGACTTTTGATTTTCTCTCTCCTCGATCAACAAAAACTGCATGAAGCAATGTTCTTAATTTTCTTCGGCAGATTGTCAACGCTCTTAGATTTTCCGACATTATGCATAAGCGCGATAAATAGCAAAAAAAAAACGCTTGAATCGAAAGTTTGAAAGATTGTACTTTCATGAATGTTGATGAAATATCCACTGATTCCTATTATGTATTAAAGTTTTAAATTTGTGTCATTCATAAGATTATTATTAAAAATAACTAGATAATAATTCAAATTTACTATCAAGGTTAAGTGACATTGAAAAACTTACACATTTTCAATCGTATAATTTCAGAATCGATTCAAGAGTTATTTATCCAAGTTATATCAATAAAAAAATATTTCTTGCTTATAACGATGATATGCCCCATTTTTTTGCAAGAATTGGATTCATTGACCTCTCAGAATAACTTTTAACTTTCGACCGATGTTTGTTTTTCATAATGGAAGAAGAAAACAATGAATAATGTATGATTTCTCATACCTCTTTCCTAATTCATTATTATTATTAATAACAATGCTAGATTTTCAAAGAAGAAATCGATTATTGATTAACTTGTTTTTTGTTCCAAATTCTCTCCTTATCACACTTATCACATTATCAAACTGACCCCTTTTTACACCACTTAGTTTGTAATTTGTTCTTTTTCATAAAAACTTAATCTTGCTGGTTCAATAATCGAATTTTCTATTGAAAATTCAACTATTTTGTTATTTTTTGAAATCTTAGATTGATTTCTCTTTGAAGATTTATAATTTGAGTTAAAATTTAATTACTCTAGCAAATTCTATTTTTATTTCGAAATGGACATCTCATCCAGTTGAAATACAAGCTATTAAATTCTTTGTAAAGAATTCACCATTTTTGGTTAAAGATGAACAACTTGTTCCGGACGCCGGAGTTGTACTCCTCTGTGATAAAATAGTTCTTTTCTTGTTCATGATTCAGCATTTCAGTTGTGTATTCTTACATTCAGTTGCACAAATTTTGAATTTTTTTTTCAAATTTGTAATTTTTATGTGCAATTCATATTTCTTGGTAAAAATGAACTCTTATGTTGGGAATTTAACTTGCTGGTTTGGTATTTGAAATGTTTTCAGAAAAATGTTCAATAGGGTGGTTTCAATAGGGTGGTCCAAAAATGCATTAAAATTTTTTTTTTTCGTATTTTTATGCAAAACGCACGGAAATTTGTTTGAATCCACAAAAAAATGAGTGCATTTTTTTTGTTTTGAAAAAAAAATATTTACAAGTGCCACAGGCCCCGTAAAGTTCAACACATATTTCCCGTAAGAAAAAAGATGTTTTTGTAAATTCTATTCAGAAATCTCAATATTAGATGAATCGAGTTCGAAATTCACCATTTCTCTTCACAATTGGTCACAGAATGCGACTAAAATATTACTTTTCAAATATCACCCCCATAAGTCTGTTTTATAGGGTACGAAAAAACCTCTAAGAAAAGGGTTAGAAATATACAAATTTTTGTCCACTTTTTATTAAAGTGGGTAATCATTTAATTTGATTCAGGAAAAATAATTTTTTAAACAAATTGTGAATGTTTATAGCAACTTCTCCTAGATTGATACCACATAGTCGCGGTTTTTTCCTGAAATCGTCAACTTTTTATCACTTTTCAATAAGAGTGAAGGAATAATTAATTCATGTGAAAAAACAAATTGTTCAAACAATTTATTATCATTGCTAATAATCTTGATATATTGCTAATAATTTTTATGTGTATGTATATCTTCATCGACGAGACGTATTTTCTACAGGGAAGGAGAGGGGTGGGGGGCCTATATTAAAATTTTGCGATTCCAAATTATTTTTCTACGCTTTGAAATTTTCTTGTTGTAACTAAAAACAAAACTTTTATGCAAGTCATTTAAAGACCCTTCCCTCCCACCTACTTTTAATTATCCCATTCTTTCTTTTTGTCTCTCTTGTATAAGAGCTCTTTTGTTACAATTGTTTTTCTTAACATTGGAAAAAGAACAAAAGTTATCAACTTAAAAAGATACAATACTACGTTAAATATGATTTTCTCTAATATTTATTCATTATTTGTTCACAGCTAAAAAGGTAGAGCAAAGTTCAACATTTCAGAAAAATCCACAACTTTCTAGCACTTATCCAAGAGAAAACGGTCACGAACAATAATAAATTGTTTAAATAAGCACGTTTGTCAACTCGCATTCATTATTACCTCACTTAGTGAGAAGTTGATGAAAAACTTGATAGTTTAGAAAAAAACCGCAACTTTTTAGCCCTTATTTAAGAGAAAATAGTCGTAAACAAATATAATTTGTTTAGACAATTATTTTTGTTCAATTAAATGAAATACTCAATTACTTCAAGTGAAAAGTGGGCAGCAAGTTAGCAGTTCCAGAAAATAACTCATGTTTCTATCATTAAGCAAAAAAAATATTATTAGCAATGACAATAAATTGTTTGAATATTTTTTTTTTAACATGAATTATTTATTACTTTACTCTAATTGAATATTGATAAAAAGTTAAAAATTTCAGGGAAAAACCGCAAGCTTGTAGTATCAATCAAGAAGGAGGTAGCTATAAACATTCACAATTTGTTTAAGCAATTATTTTTGTTAAATTAAATTAAATAATTACGCACTGCAAGTGAAAAGTGGACAAAAAAATTTGAATTTCAGAAGAAACCGCAACTTTGTAGCATTTTTCTAAGAGAATATTGTTATGAATAATAAAAAATTGTTTGAACAATTTTTTTTTTAGGTAAATTGAAAATTACCACGCTTTAACTGAAACGTTGAAACAAGTTGAAAAATTCATAAGAAACCTTGACTTGTTAACCCTTTTCCAAAAGAAAGTTGCTAAAAACAATAATTTGTTATTGGAACAATTTGAATAAACATCTTATTATAAGTAAAATGTAGTATTTCATGTATTGGAAACAATCTGCGTTAAAAAAACTGCAAAAAAATCATAATTAGCGCCAAAAACACGAAAAACCCATTTTTTCACTTATGGGGTTTTTTCGGTACCCTATAAAACAGACTAATAGGGGTGATATTTGAAAAGTAATATTTTATTCGCACTCTGTGACAAATTGTGAAAAAAAATGGTGAATTTCGAACTCAATTTATCTAATATTAAAATTTCTGAATAAAATTTACAAAAACGTTTTTTTTGTCTTATAGGAAATACGTGTTGAACTTCACGGGGCTTGCGGCACCTGTAAATATTTTTTTTCCAAAACAAAAAAATGCATTTATTTTCTTGGGGGTTCGAACAGATTTCCGGTCTTTTTGCATAAAAATTGGAAAAAAAATTTCTTGGACCGTCCGCATGTTCAAATATTCGGTTGAAAATTTACTATGCTGTGTGAAATTCGACTTTCTTCCGTAAAATCATGGATTTATCTCAGATATTCATATACTATTTTTGGTGAGATACTTATCTCCCTTGTTTGAAGAATTAACTGTTTGGTTTAAAATACTTCTTTGCAGTTCGAAATTCAATCGATTAGGTCAAAAATTTGACTGTTGAAAATCCATCTATCCTACTAAAACTGACTCCGTTTGTAAAAAATTTAGGGATTCTCCTGAATGAACCTTTTTTGCCAAAAAAATCCAATGAGGCGTTCAAAATTTGTTCGGGTGGATTCAAAATCGTTGTAAATTTGGTTTTTTTCGTAGACAATTCATGTTTCTGCTTTAATGTTTTTATATGTTTCTGGTTCCAAATCCAAGTATTTAGTCAACTCTTAAACCATATAGTTGATCATCATTATTTTTTGTTTGAGATTCTTAACTTCAGTTGTCTGCTGTCATAATCAGCATTAATATTAGAAGAAACGCATTTTCAATGCCTTGTTTTCCGAATATTAAAATTTGGATATGTTTTTGAAATAAGCCAATTTTCTCTTCAACATTTTTTTTGTATCTCGAATAGGTTTTCTGCAAACTGGACTTTTTTATTTAAGAAGAAGCTTTTTACGATTGAAACAAGAACATACATGCATACACACGTGCATACATGAATACATACATCCATACAAACATACGCAAATACATACACGCGCATAACTTAACATGAATCTTATACCTTCCATAATAAATGGATCTTAATTTAAGATTACGATTTTTCAATGGAATTATCCACGTTTAGAAGAACTAACGGAAAACCGGTTGTAGTCTATTTTGTAGGAGCTTTAACAGAAAAAAATTCTCACGCATCAAATAATAGCAGCCGAAGCTTTGTTTTTCAGTTGCAAAAGATCGGTCTAGATGTCGTGAATCGTTTTGTCCATGATGAGATGATGGATAGCATAAATAAGGCAGAATAAGTCAAGTGTTCTTCGATTGGAATTTCCCCGTAGTGTTTTGGGAAGCCTCTTCTCTTGCATCCAATGATTAAATTATTTATCAAATTTAGATTCAGTTTTGAAAAAATTAAAGAATTTCATTTTTTGTCTATAATCATAGATTAGATTTAACACTCCATGTATACTCTTTGCGGGTTTTTACATATCTATATTACCCCCTCCTACAGGAGATCGTCAGACATTGAACCCTTCAACTCAAATCCCTTCCCGAAAATCCCCAATAACCCCAACTCTCATAATAAGCCTCCAAGCAATGCCTGACGTACTCAATCCTGTGGGATTTTAAATCTCTGAAAACCCCTTCCGTTCAAGGCGATTAGATTTTCCTCGTTTTCTGGTTCAAATTCAAATAAAATTCTCTGACGTTCCACGTCGCATTTAGTACTTATCAGTGTTGAACCCTTATAAAAGGACACGTCACTCTAATTGCCACCTTCTTTGATGCATCCACCCACAGCCTATAGTTTGTTGACTCAACTTTTTAGTCAATAAATATGACCGGCCTGCTGTTTGGGTGGAACTTGTATCGCTTCTCTTTGGGCGCGTTCAGGTAGGCTTGTGTTCCAGATTTCTGGAAGTATTTTATTTTGAGTTTTCGCAGGAATCAATTCTCGAGCAGTCAATTCCGCTCATGAATCTACGGCGACGACATTTTATGAACAATGCCTTTTTCCTTAAGCAACGCTTGTAGTTCTCCGCAGAAATACTCAGGCCAACTATCTGATGGTAGGTCTTCGATTGAGGTACATATTTGAGTAGGCACAAATACCTCAAACTCCTTAAATCTCTTTACTACTCCAAATTTATTTTTCATGACGAGGATTTTCTTAAAACTTGTACACTTATCTTTCAAGACAAGGAAAAAGCGTGATCCACTCGGTGAAATTATGTTTACGGGCCCGTAAACATCTGTATGGATTTTCTCTCCTGGGTCGTACTTGCTAGGCCCTATGATGCTTGGGCACCAGTAAGTTGTGAGGGCTGCAGGAGCTGGTGAAGCTAGTCTACGAGGCACCTGCTGTTGGCGGCATGCGTGATGTTCAGAAAAGTTTCGTTGGCGATGGGAGGCTCCGCGAGGGTTCAGTGACTAGCTTTGAAGGTAAATCCTGACGGAGTGTATGAGTAACCCCTGGCAGAGAGCTCTAACCTGGATACTAAGGAGTCGATGCTACGAACAGGGCGGAAAATCGGCTGATCTCATTCAGCGAAGCGATACTGGAGGTTCAAAAAATGGTATGGATCGGATTTACCAGGAGGTCCCGGGGTTTTCAGTATCAATATCCATGGTAGTGGTAGTGACGCACTTTCGCTTCCGAGTTCAGGCGTCAAGCAGGAATGGTAGCGCTTCTTCTCGTTCTTTTGGCATACGGATCCTTGTCTGTTTGAGAACTGTCGAAGTTCTTGCTGATTTTTAGCGAAGAATGCAAAGATTTCATGGGGCTCGCCAAAGCTGGACACGGAACACGTGGAGAACGGGGTTCGGCAAAGTCTGTCCACCATTCTCCAAATTCTATATCACGTTGAGTATCCTGTTGGTCTCAATGAAAAAATCAGGATGCTTACCTTGTGTGGACCTCGTAAAAGGTGGCTACCAACACGGGCCCTCTGAAGGAATTATTCATAGTGTGTTCTCGCCGATTGGGATCCCAGGCTGGCCTCAGTTGAGAAAAGGGGGTTAGAGAAAGAGGTAGAGAGACAGAATTGCACTCGTGTGTAGGAAGAAGGAGGATATTGTGGCCGGGTGGTGATCACTTGTCAGGAGCGTGTTTACGTGAAGGTCATGAAAACGACGATTCGTCACGTAGAATAATCCTCCAATTTTGTGAGAAACTTGAGCAATAGTCCGTGTTTGAAAATTTCCGGCTACTTAGGGGTTTCCTATTAAGCCGTTCACCCACAACAACTTTATACCGACCTAGGTTTTCAATGCTAATCATTTTTATTCGTCATGTGTGGATCGGGATCTATTTTTCCTCTGACGAGAATATTTTTCAAATAAGGCAACGCTTTTCGCCTATTCTATAGCAATGTCAAAATCTTTCAATGACAAGGTCATGATTATTATATATAGTAGAAAAATTTATTACACGACCTCTTAGTTCCATAGCTCAAGAAGTTCTTCAGAAATCAAATTTTTTCATATAAAAATGCGAATTTTTGCTTGTACTCTCCTCCTCACTCTCATAATATTTGTTCATTCTGTTGGTAAGTTGCATATGCACTATAGTAACACATGAATCATATAAGACTATCTAACATCTAGATATAATTCTATACTGAAAATGAGCATTTCACCTTTGCAGAGTTGGAACATTTGTTTCATAAACTGGATTTTTCTCATCATTTGTTACATATTTATGTATGTATACATCCATTATAATACCGGAGTAATCAAATACCAGTTGAGAATTGATTTTTGTGTTTGACAATTTATCATTTCTCCGGAAACATAATCTCTCCACTTGATTGTCCAGCCATTTTGTACAAAAGATTGTCCATTTGTGGACACTTCATTTCTGAAACTCAGAATGTAACTATTTCATTGTTGGTCGCTAATTGACATATTCAATTTTAGGAAATTTCACCTGCTCAAAAAGTCATTTGTATCGTTAGAAATCGCTGGTCTATGAATCCACTCATTTGTTCTGAATTACAAATTCATTTCTTTCTAGCAGAAAAATCAACTTTTTTGTTAAGAATTCACTTTTCAGCGTAAAATATATTTGGGTAAAAATTGCAAAATCGATCCTGTTGTTCAATCATCTATCTTTGATTTAGGATTCAACTATTCCTGAAGAAAATTGATATTTTTTGATTTGATGCAACTACTCTCCATTAAAAGTTTGAATCTTCTCCGTTCGTGATACAAAAATTACATTTTCCGCTTAAAATGTTATCTCTTAAAGGTCCAAATTTACCAACTTATTTGAAAAATTGGGCTGTTGTTCCATAATTGATTTGTTTGTTTGTAACCTACCTCTTTGGGGAAAAAATTCAATTTTTTGTGGAAAAATCGCTTCTTTCTCTTTCAAATAACCCATAAAATCTATCCAACATAAAACTTGGGGAGATAAGAGGAATTCCGTAATACTTTAATCCAAAGAAGACCCAGATCCGTCGCGTGAACTTAGTTGAGAATTATCTCTAAAGGTATGCCGGAAGATATTTATATTTTATAAATCATGAAAATGAGATACTATTCAATAAATAATGTTTGAACTTTTTTTCTTCGTGAACTGGATTGAAGTCAATGCCGTTGAACTTTGACGCTGAAAATCATTCGCATAATTTGTTAGAAAGAATACAACTCTTATCTACATCCTCTAGTTACAATTGATACAGGCATATCAAGTCTCCCATCTGCCCGTTTTTCATAAAAGTTACCAATTAAACGATAAATCATTAATAAAAATAAGACGAAGGAGAACAAAACGATAGGAATGGGGTGGAGCTTCCAAAACGAAAAAATATGTTTTGATCGTAAGATTGTAAAAGATTTTAAAAAATTAGTAAAAGATATGAAAACCGAGCAGATGGAAGACTTGATATGCCTATTTCAATTGTAACTAGAGAAGAAAGATAATAGTTGTATTCTTTCTAACAAAGTATGCGAATGACTCAAAGCATCGGAGATCAACGGCATTGAATTCAATCTAGTTCACGAAGAAGAATAGTTCAAATATTGTTTATTTAATTTTGTCTCCTTTTTATGATTTATGAAAGTATCAATATCTTTCGACATGCCTTCGAAGATAATTTTTAACTTAGTGCACACGATGAATCTGGGTCTTTTTTGGATAACAGTATTACGAAATTTATCTCGCCTTCCAAAATGTCCTTTTGGAAAGTTTTTTTTGGGGGATCTCAATATTTTTTGGAACACTCGAAAATTTCATGCCTGTAGGATGACTGAATAACCCTGGCCATTGGTATCACTGCTAATTTTATGACATCGATTTATTCGTTTGCCGTTTTATAGAAATCACTGGGAAATGACGTCTGTTTTTCATTTTTACATTCTCATCAGAGATGATATTAGATTTGTGTAAAACTTGACCGCGCGCGGCGCCCTCGCAGGCCCTCCCGTGACCCGTGTCCCTCTTTGCTCCCACGCGCCTGTCGCGCCGC